>NJDC01000853.1:262124-286013 GCA_002245475.1 Calephelis virginiensis | reverse complement strand
TTTGTCAGAAAATACAAAAAATAGTTATGGCATTGGATTTTACCTATTTCTAAAGTCACAAAGCTTTTTTGGTTGTATAAGTTTCGTAATCGCATAGTTTGATACCATATATACTATTTAACTTTTAAAGACAGAAAAAATATAACGATACGAAAGAAAAAAATACCTAGATGAATTTTACAGAAAAGTAAAACAACTGGTTTGACTAAGTATAGTTATGATTTATGATTTAACACCTAAAATTGTTATGTTATAACTTCATGTCGTTTGACAATAAATATTTTACCCGTACCTGACATTGGCTAAATAAGTCGTGAAATACGATTGAATGCCATATTTATAAAAAAAGAAGAAGAAGAAATTCTTATTTTAGACTTTTCAGTGCCGTTTTATCCACATTTTTTTATAAAAGGACAATATTTAATTTATGCTAGAGATAACGAAATACCGATTGTCTTAGATATTTTAACGGATCAAAAACGCATGCACGCTAAATACGAATCATTACAAAATTTCCTAATTTTTTATTGATTTTGATTTAGTATAACATCTGCCTAGATTCACTTTTTGATTTTTTGATACTCCGTATACAAATACACAATAATTTTCATAAATCAAGAGTTAATAATTGGAATTACTGTTAATTTTTTGTGAAAAAAAATATTTTTACAGATTTTTCTTTTCTAAATTCTAATATTATATCTTTCATTCACTATTAATGGCCTTAATTTTCCTTAACTTTAAACCCAAGGTATTTTTATTTCAAAATGTAGATTAGCAATATTTTTTTAGGATACATACTTACTTCTCGTAGGTAAGCAATATTATCTGGCGATGGAATTAGTTGGGTCTAGCTAAACACTTCCATGAAGGTAATATTTTAAAAAATATACCTTTCAAAAATATGGCTTATGGCCACAAAATTTAAACTGCTTTAGGATAGTAAAATAATAAATAAAAAAGCATTTTTGAAAATTCTTAATGTTAAGCATCATACAGACTGTAAGTAAAGAATATCGAACCTGCATGACTCCTCACTAAAGCTGTGTGTTTTAGTTTTCTCTTGATCCAGCTAAATTATTGTGAATTGAATGGAACCCTTCAGTTGCCTGTTATATGTTGCACCAACCAGGCTACGCGTTTTCACTGTCCAAGACAGCGCCGGCCCTGCAGCCCAAAAGCCAGCTACCCTAAAACCAAACTTATAAATAAAAAGCAATCCTGAAGTTTGAAAACCAGCTTTGATTTAATGTGAACGTCACCTTAGCATGCACAGATATCCTAATATTGAACTACAAAAACTACAAACTTAGGGATTGTTTAATCAGGCTTTCAATAGCAATTACAAACAGCACTTCAGTGCTACGCACGCGGCTTTTAGCGATAGCCACATTTGAATTTCATTTCATAAAATTACGGATATAGCTTCGAAGTGAAAAATACACGATCGTGA
Source organism: Calephelis virginiensis (assembly GCA_002245475.1). Lineage (NCBI taxonomy): Eukaryota > Metazoa > Arthropoda > Insecta > Lepidoptera > Riodinidae > Calephelis > Calephelis virginiensis. The sequence continues at coordinate 284,560 of NJDC01000853.1, read as the reverse complement.
TATGCATATCAAGATGGGCATAGCCAGAATGCAGCATAAGGATTTATAGTTTAGTTATTCTGACTACGCCTGTCAAAAAAGCGTTAGTTACATTGATCTTAGAAATGTTTATCGTTATTATGCTTGTGAATTGCTTGAAGCCTCCGCTGCCATCGTGGCTATATTTGCTGCGTTCAGAATTGTGAATAGAAGTTTTAATTAATGTGGCCGGCTTTTACCAGTTGGCGAAGGATATTTGTTAGGCAGCGGAGGTTTCAGAAGCCACGTATCGTGTGTTTTCTAAAAGTCCCCCAGCCGGTCACAAGGCAGCCGCGAGCCGGCGCTGCTCATGGAGATACGCTTACAAATCAATGTCGTCACTAGTCTATGTACGATCAGTGAAAACGCGTGTTCGCACGTGGCTGTTTACGTAACATATGAATGTTAGAGCTAAGTATACACCGATGCGCGGGACTTACAAACCTATTGCATCTTTGAGGCAATTTATTATGACATACCAAATTACATACCAAATATCATGCTTTTCTACTTCAAGCGAATTGAATGGTACTAATTTTTTAAATTGGTTTACACAATTTTTTAAATTGTTAAGACAAAAGAGTATAACCAGAAAATTATTTAGAAATCATATGTCGGATTTTTAGACAAAAAGTTTTAGTTTTCTTGTTAACTTCACACATTATTTGTAAAAAATATTTCAAAATTCTTTATCAGAGTTATGTAGAGATACCAATGCTGCTATTGCCAAATAGTCCAAGTTAAGGACATTGTGACGTGGATTATAGGGATATTTATTTTTAAGATTTTATAGCGAATACATTGGCGTTTCTCGTAGTATTTTCAGAATTTAGGAGTAATTTGTCACATTTTCTTATTCAATTGCCTAAAATATCTCTAAGTAAGTAGTCTTCTTGCTTGTGGGATGGAACTTTTACACATTAATCTCTTGAACTTCGACTTATGTTTTGAATGTTAATGCTATATGAAACCACACTTCCAACAATATTGCATATACACAAAAATATGTACTTCTATCCAAATCAAACATTTGGTCAATTCATTGCTTTATTGATGTGTGAAAGACAGTAAAAAATTAAATTGTAAGTTCAAGATTTTCGTCTCTTCACTGATTGTGGGTGATCATCTAAAAAATACATTAGTTTTATGAGACTAAGTACGGGGACGTTACATTTGGCAATGAACGTCTATATATAAATCTGACAAAATGAGGAGACAGGGGTTAAAAGTTTAACGAAATTATGTGACGTCATTTACGATTCGGCATAGTAGTGTCAAGTCCACGTCACAATGTCCGTTGAGGTCACGTAAGTCCCGCGGTCGGTGCGGGCCGGCGGGCTGCAGAGCGGAGGTGAGCGGGTGTGTGTGACCGGCAGGCGACGATGCTGAAGAAAACGAAGCGCGGGTCGGGCGCGGGCCCCGCGGCGGGCCCGTGACGCCGGCCCGGCTCAGTGGCGCGCTGCCCGCAGGCCACCATGCTGAAGAAGCGCGGCAAGGTGCGGCGGCGCAGCACCGAGCCGGCGCTCCCGCCGCCTCCGCCGCCGCCGCCGCCGCTGCCGCCCGACTCCTGAATCTGGCTCAGCGAGCGCCTCATCTGACGCCTCGGGCTCAAGGCCGCAGCGGGTGCTCGCTAATCCGGAACCCTTTTACAGACTACTATCCTACGCTATCTCGACATTATAATGTAAATAAATTATAAAACAAAAGATATAATATATAACTTATAATTGAAATATACTATTTATAGTCCCTAGTCGTTGTTTCATTTATTTTAACAGGTTAGACGTGTATAAATAAACGTTTAAATATGTATATACGAGTTGTACTTTATTTTATTCATCTTTTTTATCGACTCATACGTAGCCATCATTCATTGAGAATCATATTTCGGACTCAAAAATCGTACACCACCTACTTAAATGCAGATGATGGCAAACTTTTTAATTACCTTCTTTCATAGTGGCTTGGCATGTGGAAGAAAAAAACAACATCACGCGCTAGATACAATATCCCGTTTTCTCTACAGAAGAGATCTTAAATTTTTACGCCATCGAGGTCACTCAAGAAGTTTGCGATCAACTGCGACTTTTTCTTTTACTTTAAAATTATTTATTGACAGTTACTTGAATTTATTCCGTGTTCTGTGATAGATTTGTACAAGTAAACATGTCTATAACTATTTTTTAAACTCATCATGCCAGAGATTTTAAAGATAAAGCTATTTAGGTTAAAATGCTTAAAGAGTTCGATTCTATTTAATGTAGACAAAATAACACTCTAAACATAATTCAGTAAGAGTGTGTTTAGCTTTTAAAAGCCCATAAGTGCGCCTTATCAGCCATTTGCTTATGTTCTGATTATAGCAAATTAAAAGCATCTAATGGGACACATGTCATGTATTTCATTATCAACTTCATACAAACTTTAATAATTTTATATTTAGGCCTTTATTATAAAGCGACACAGATGACACATAAGCATGATGTCACATACCATTTTTTATTGTTTTTATTCATCATATTTTATATTAATTTTTATAATACCAATGATTATAAATGTAACTTATTTATATAATGTAGTTAATTATTAATAAATTAAGAGAATATGTTTATAAATTAGTAAATAGTGTAATTTTATGTAATTTACAATTAAGATGAAATTAAAACAATAATATTATGTCACGTGATTTAATTAAATTTTATTTTGTTTTTGATCAAATATTTAATTTATTTTGGAGCGAAATTAATAAGACTTTACTACCAATGTTTATGATAAACTATTGAATCAGTCCATATAATACCAACTGTTAAAAAAGTAAGTCGCACGAAGGCTTCTCTTCTCCCTTTTTTGCTAGGGGATTTAAAATCTAAATAAACCTGATTATTTGCAGTAAATTATTGAAAAACAACATACAAAATTAAAAACAAACCCCATATCTATCTATGAGTCATTTTTATATTTCTCTACTAACTTCTTAAATATGGTAACAGCCGGTGGCAAAACTCATTATTGCCCAACTGTAAAAATAAACAATCTGTAATATTATTACCTTATGGTCCTCTTATGGGCTTATTCTCAGAAATTATTCATGGTAGCAGCTCCAGCAACGATATGAAAAAACTTCCCAGAAATAGAAACGTGATAAAATTTCCAAGTCAGGATTTAAGATTTTTTTAATACCTTGTTAATTTTATTTTACAGAGTACAGTCTTGAAAAACCTATAAGTTTTATTTCAATTGAATAAAAAAATATTGTCAAAGAGAGATAAAATTTGAATACTCGTCGTTAGACTGCTAGATGTTCGCGTACACATACAATCTGTGTGTTTGTGCCGATTCCTACCAAGTCGATCAACCCAATCGCTTGAATCGCTTGAACTTTGCACGATTTTTTTCTTAAGACAGGAAGGAAATGCTAGTAAAGTTATGTTCATTCAAACTTATTCCACTGTTTCCCCTCTGGACAGCAAATGTTTCTTTACATCGAGTTTTGTAGGTAGGCATCTTTATGCTTTTAACCGCATTTTTTGTACCGATTTCGATAGTTCTTTTTTTAAAAAGATAGGTCATGACTCTGAGGCGGTTCCATATTAATTTTATCGTGATCTGATTTGTGTTTTTTTGAGTTATTTAAGTATATTTTCACTTTTGCCGAAGTTAATAAAATTTATGTGGGACCATTTCGGATTCATTTGCTGTCTTTCGAAAAAAATAATTTTTAAATCGAGTGGAGATAGGGGAATAATAAACTTTAGTTCCCAGCCGTTCTTTTTATACTAGTAACTTACTGTGAGATTTCACTAAAATATCTAAGCATAACATATATTTTTTTATTATTTATACATTTAGTTCTTATGCAAGTTTAAATACATGCTTTATTTTAAAATAGATTTCTTAATTTCTGGGCCGATTTCAAATATTCTTTATGTAATTAAAATCTGGGACTGATCACAGAACCCCAGAGATCGAGGAAGCCCTCATTTACGCACTTGGACGACACCATATTGAAATCCATGTCAATTAGGGTCATTCTTTTAAGTTTATCATGTTTATTTTTTATCAGAGAGATCAGCTAACAAACACACTACTCTCTTGATGGTGAAAGTTGGCCATGTCCTATAGACACCATAGATGTTACAGGTGCGTCTTTCTTCTGTGACGAGGATGTTGGCTCTATTGTACAAGTCTACCGGCTATCCTCCGAACCGAAACATGACAGGTTATTATGGCGACAGGAATAGACGGCAAGGCGGTGAATCCGGGGACAGTACTCTACCACCAGCGGTCATGTTGGTAATGTATACACCTATATACAACCTGGGGGCGATGGTCTATTCTACTCACCGGAACCGGACCAATATGGGGCTAAATTGTTATATTATTTATTCCTTGTCATTGGTATAAAAAGAACTAGTCTACATTTTAGTATAACTAGTGGTCGCCCGTAGGTCGAAATTTCGACCATAATAAATTATAATATCTTGTTGATAAGAACGCCATCTTCATTTCTCAAGACCAACTACTTTGTTTCCAAACTGTATGGTGCGCCATCTGTGATCTTTTATCGTTATCATCAATATATTTGTTTGTGTGTGCCAAAAGCTTGGTAGTGTGGGTAATGTTTTATTTATTGATTTAATGTACTTTATAAGCATTAATATTGAAAAATATTAGCGTTCTGCACTTCTCCTACACATAAACTATAAGTGTGCCAAATTTTATGCTCCTCCATCCGCGCAATTTTCGTAAAAAGGGGTCCAAACTTTTTGCTTCACGTATTAATAATATATAGATGAGTGGTACTTTATTGATCCTGCATAGGCCAGACATTAATTTTAACAGGCCGGAAGTCGAAGATGGTGGAGATCGTCAGCATACTTGGTTTCCTGGTGGCAAGATATATTAAGGCAAACATTTAGTTTTTTGAACATCCACAATTACAGCTATTTGTTTAATTGTAATATATGTTGAAAATAAAACCAGCAGATAGATTTGCTGGTGGTAAGAAATAGTCTTCATTATTACGCTCTAAATAATGTTAATGATAAATAAGCATCTTCACGTCCGTACCCCCGAAGAATTAACAGAGGTACAACTAGGACACCCACGATTACCCGAAGACGCTAATTAGTTCCACAAGGTGATTGATTGCAAACTTATAGTCAACCAGGCAGGCAGGTTTATGTGCGAAGTCTGTGTGTCTGTCTGTTACGCTTTCACGGCTAAACTGCTGGATCGATTTTAATAAAATTTGATAAGCATTTACTTAGGGTCCCGAGTTCTGGCACTATTTTTGAAAATCAAAGCCCAAGGGCCTATAACAAGGATTTAAAATTGTAATTGGAATCATGTTGATGTCCTCCAAGTAACTATTCTGCGCTGACAAAGTCGCGGGTGCAAGCTAGTCGTATATAAAATAAACAAAAACAGTACATCACCATAAGTTCAAATGGCGTTTACTTTGGTTTGTATATTATGTGGGGATTTTAATTTTGTCTAAGATCTAGATCGTAGATCTGGTAAATCTTGTGTGGAATCGATTCTTGCTTTTTGTCTATGCTTGCGACTATTGCTATACAGTTTGAACCTTAGTCCGCACATGAGACTAAAAATACTAACTTCAGGTCATCGCCTTTGTGGTCTAATGGTCCGGCGATGTAACAAAAAATTAGAAAATTTATATTTTTCAATTTTCAAATAAAATAAAGTTGCCAGGGATAAGGTATGTGCCCGGTTGGCGATAGGCTTGCCACCTATCACATTGTGCGACTTCGGCTCGTCGTGGGTTGCGCCTCTGCCTTCATCTTCGGGGATATAGGCGTGAAGACATATTTTTTTTAACTTCATGTCAAATCAGACACAAACATCTATTTATGTGTTTGCGCCTTGTATTTAGTACCATATGGAAACCTGTGTGCAGGTTTTCCTTCTTGCACTATGGTATTATCAAAAAGTTACTAACAGTGATGATGGCCTCTATGATCTAGGGGTCCGATGTTGTACTTAACTGTATGAGGTCTCGGGTTCGATACCTGGATCGGGCAACAAAATATGCTATTTGTGGCCTGTTTGTAGCTCTGACTATCTACTTTGAGGATACGTGCGTTTAAAAAAGTATCTTTTTTATAGACAATGACAATACAGATACTGTGGAACTAATGAAAAACTGTTTTCTAAATAGAAAATATATTTTATCAAGCAAAGAACTATATTACATATTAACAATATAAAACCTCACTGCGGAAAAGCGTGGCATCTCATCTGTAACAAAAAAAAAATATAATAAGTAAATAGTCAAAACGAAACGACTATAGCCTGTTTTTTAATCTCAGAGACTGAATTGACGGATGCTAATGTCAATTTTTCAAATAATGATACCTGCGTTTTTCTTGTAGTGCTGTCCTGTAAAACCGATTTTTTTCAAAACGTAAATTACCTAGTGTCGATTTTCGAAGAATGAAAAACCATATTTATTTTGATATTACAACCCTTAATTGATTAACTACTTTTAACCGACATCGAAAAATATAATGTTATTTCAAAGATTATTTTTTACATCCGAGGTGGTGTAGGTCTGCTGATGAAATCGAATGGGAATCGGGGAAAATACTCAGTTTTTGGTGTGATTAGACAAGGTTATATTGAAATTGAATTCGATTTTTGCAATTTACAAAGTTGTAAAGTACGGTTATCTCTTACCTTAAAAGAAGCCTCGTGTTTGCACACTGTCTTTTGTTATAAAAAAAAACAGTTTGTTATTTTGTTACACAAAAATAAGACTTAAATGAATACGAAGCTTTCTTCGAGAAGGGCTTCTTCAAGTAACTTCACAGCGGTGGAAGGACTACATAGCCCATGTGTTGAAAACTAAAGACTAAATTTGTCAACTAGGTCATAAAATTGACGACGTAACCAATAGGTTAATATATATAATATTCGCTATTTCGCGTTGTCGTCGGCTCACACCTAAACGAATGGTCCAATTCTGCCAATTCTTTTTTTTTTGTTGTGTTGGTTATTGTAGGAGAAGGTTCTTAAAATGAGAAAAACCGAGAAAATTACAGAGAAAGTGAGAAAATAAATACTTTAACTTTTATTTCATACAAACTGTTAGTAGCTGTTAATAATATCAAGCGATTCGAAATTCAACAGGTCGCCTAGTAATAGATATATATGACAAATAAGATAATATTGAGTATTCAAGTACAACTCGTACGAATCATATGTGTTGGATTACGACCTTTCTCCCGCTGGCCCGCGGGACGTCCCGCACAGAGCGTTTGCGGCGAAAACGCTCAGTAGCGGTAGCATGTTTGTTATCGTTATTAAACCGATCTTCTATCAACAAAAAAATTATAAACGAATGAATGCAAAATAAAAATGACGTCACAGCTCAAGGAGCACAATTAATTCATACGGGTTGTACAGAGTCATTGTCATTAAAAATTAAATTCATATTAAAAAATACAAATGGTTTTTGCTTATAAATTTGCTTTTGTGAAAACACAAACAATGACATTAACCTGCGATTATAAAGCATATTAATTATATTTTGTTCTAAATACACATATTCCGATTTTTCAGTGAAGCTTATGAAAATCGGTAATAGATTTTGTTAACATTTTTCGGTAATGGTACGACACTATTTATTAATCGCAAAAAACTTACAACATTGCTAATGTCAATTTAGTCTCTGAAATTAAAAAACAGGCTATACGAAAAAGAAGAAAACCATTTCTTAAAAAAAATACTTTTTATGTAAAAGGTCAGCGAACAAGGACACGGCTGTCCTGATATCAGGGCTTGAAATACCGGTATTTTTAGGAACTGGTATTAATTACCTTGAAGCAATACCGATACCAAGGCGTTACCTGTACTGTTTGCCCCGGTACCAGACTTAGTACCGGTACTGTTGGTTTAAAGGTTCTGATGCCGGTATTGTTTCAATAATACCGGTACTAGAAAACATATTACTTATCATTTTTTCTTCAACCGAAGATATCTCTGTTCCTTCATTGTAGGGGGTTTTTCTTACAATTTGAAAATGCAGATATTTTGATGTAAAATATGTATTGTCAAAAATAGTTATGATAGAATGCAATGGATAGGTAGTGTAAATGAGTACCGCGCTCTATCCTGTCATGTGCAATACTGCCTTAACTTATGGCGACGAGCGTGAGAATCTAGTCGCTAACGCAAGTAAAGGTGTTCGATGCCATAGAGTGTAATATGGCCCGAACATTCATGAGATTAAAATAATACCGATACCTAAAAAGGAAAATTGGTAACGTCGCACTTGTATTTAACGGGTACCTTAATTGGATACCGTTTTTTATCGGTATTAGTACCGGTACTTGTTAGATGACGGTATCGGGACGGTACCGGTATAAGAAGTACCGGTACCCACTTAGAAACCGTTATCCGTGTATCGAAATATCCGCTAAATACCGGTACCGGTTCCGAGCCTTGCCTGATATTAAGAGATAATCGTGGTCTATAGACACGTTTCCAGTTTAATGGCTTAAACATAAAGTTGGAAATAAACTATCGAACGCGGCTGCCAGGCGCGACTTACGGGATATCTAGATAATGCGAGTACACTGAGTTAAGCAAACTATGGGACGTAAGTCGCTAAGTTATATATAACTTAATAACTTGAGTGTTCGGACGTCCGAAAGATATCTGGCGCGGTGGATGTTTATGTCAGCCGCAATCGTCCGTGAACGGCATGTACACACTTATCAGTACCGGCTGTATGCCGCGTCCGTAAGCCGCGGCCGATATGTTTCCAGTTTAAGAAACAAACTCAACTGAACTATACATTTTTAAAAGTTCTAGTCTTAACATTCTGCCAGAATAACTGAACTCTAATCGATAGACAATTCGAGTGCAACCATACGAGTACGTAATAATCTAAAAAAGGGGTTGTCTGTTTACTAAAGTTAGTTGAACGTGACAACGTCATAAGAACGGAGGCAGATTGTGCCTCTTTGTGGCTCGTTCCGCGCTCTCGCTTGCACTTCAATCCTTAAATGGAACGCCTCAGAGCGAGGTAACGCCGCATGAGTCAAGTTTTTTGGTGCGTGCAGCCCGCTTTATCGAATTATAAGACGTTGTCACGTCAAAAAAGGCAATACTGGACACTCAATTTACAGTTGGTAAATTGAGTGGTCGATTAAAAGATAGCAGTAAGGAAGAACTTGCAGGAATGTTAAACTCACACGTGGGGCAGCGGTGCGCGAGCGTATGCGGTGTAGGAGCGCACGCGGCTGAAGGCGAGCGGCGGGAACTTGGCGGCCGCCAGCTCGAAGGCCGTCCACTGGTCGCGCCGCGTGCTCACCGCGTACCGCGCCCACCACAGCTGCCAGTTGCGCCGCCCGCGCACGCTGCGCACTTCGAACTCCTGCGCATGATACCCCATGTCTTATATGCAATAGTACCCTATATACGTTAAACTACAATCTATACTCGTATATTAATACGTGATGCCAAAACTTTGGACCCCTTTACACAAAATTGCGCGGATGCAGGAGCATACAATTTGGCACACTTATGGTTTATGTGTAGGAGAAGTGCAGAACGCTAATATTTTTCAATAATAATGCTTATAAAGTACATTAAATCAATAAATCAATAAATAAAACGTTACTCACTACCACGCATTTGACACACGCAAACAAATATATTGATGATAACGATAAAAGATCACAGATGGCGCACTAGAAAGTTTGGAAACTAAGTAGTTGGTCTTGAGAAATGGAGATGTCGTTCTTATCAACAAGACATTAAAATTTATTATGGTCGAATTTCGACCAATGGGCGACCACTAGTCGAGATTAATCCATCCATTTGAAAAAATAAATGAAATCATTGAAAAGTTTGAATTCCATCACCACAATACTAGGCGCACCGAAACATACCACTTCTAATGTGAACTTTTCATGCAGCTCTTTATATCGGAAAATTTGACTGCTTAATTAAATAACATAAAAAATGACCAGCAACAATGAGTAACAAAATAATACTTATTTGAGCCTGAAACCAAGTTGACAACCATTTACATCGTCGTAATGATATTTAATTATAGCAAACTGTTAGACCACAATCAACCGTTAGGTGCAGGTCGTTAAGGTTGGGACATCAAAAAAGTAAAGGTTTTTATGTCACGACTAAACTAAACTCGTTTTAAGTTCTACATTGAGTTTTGGCGCCATCGAGAGAAAAGATGGTCGAAGTTTTTTCATAATTATTGAATTTCGTGTTGATATTGAGTGAAATTAGTCAATTTTGGTGGCATTTTGTACAATTTTGTTAAGTGAAAGTGCACAAATGAAATAATCAGGAATAAATTTGCGTATCATGAATTTCCTCGTTGCCGCCAAATCTAATTACATAAGCTTGAGTAATGAGGACACCGCTTTACTCAAGAGCCTGCCATGACTTCCTGACGACTTATGACTGATCACTTATTATAATTGATTAAAATTGATATAAAATTTGACGCAAATTTCTACTTGACTAATGGCGAAATACTAACGTGAAGACCTAAAGAAAGAAGAAAAGAAGTGCTCACCATGTGAAAGATTTGTTCCTGCTGCTCGTAGACTTCCTTGCGCCGAGCCCTGAATCGAGTGTTGGTGCTCGGTATAGACTTCTTCTCACTATTCGTCTTTTTTATAAGTATCACAACCTAGAAAGAAACATATTATACATATCAAAACAGTCATAACAAATGAGTCATATAAAAGCAAAGGCAGCAACATCCAGTATGGGGTGGAACTGGATATTGCTGCCTTTCCTTTTATATGACTCAAATGCTTTAGATCAATAGACAATTGTAAGAAAATAAGTAAGTAAAAAACAAGCATTTTTAAGAAAATAGTGATGAGCATTTTGTTCCCTTAATGTCATCGAATAATTTTAAGATTCACTCTATTATCAGTCATGGTTGTTTTATAGTGTCTTTTTAAAAAAAAAAACCATCGAAATATATTCTACGTTCTACAATACCTTTTGAGAAACAACTGACCAATAAACTACTCCCACATATACGTTGAATACAAGTGTAATAAGCACATACATATTTATACAACACCACCTTACCAATTAATTAAGCCATAATGACAGTGTCATGTTCCAGTCAAGAGAATAGAGTAGCCGGTAAGCTTGCACAATAATTAGCCTGACACCTCGACCTCAGACACATCTACATCTATGGTGTCGATAGCTCACGCTTCACTGTCTTACTACAAAAACAAAATAAAATAAACAATAACTATTACTTTCCCATGGACCAATTTCAATATTCTAACAACAGCAATAAAAAAATTTGATGCAAACTCATTAAACTAATTCTAAGTTATCGCTATCTTCTTTCAACCAAAGCTATAGAAAGAGACAAAATACTTTTCGTGGAAGACATTTCTACAGACGTTTAATCTATCACTTAGAAAAAGTTGATTGAAAACATCCCAATTCGACATGTCCGGACTAATCGGAGGTGTCTGAAATGTTCCATCTCTTTTGTTTTTCTTTCATTAGAAGACAGCATGACTCCAAAATAAGTTTAGTTTGTGAACAACAGAACCACCATCACATTCGTTGATGCTTAAACAACTCATCCGACCATCGCATAATGAAAGCATTTCTGTTATACGACATTCAGTTACTTCTTACATTTCAACGATTTTTTCGGCTTTTTTGAGCAACTAGTTTATAACTAACTCTTGTTGTCCCACCAAAATTCTTTTTTTTATTAGTATCATTAACTAAGTATACCAAGTAAAACATTTAAAGTAAGGTCAATTTAAAAGATCACATTTGACAGTTCATCGAAACTTGACACTGTGTCTTTGTAATAACATTATTTCATTGTTTAAAGTTAGCATTTCAGATTTGCTTAAATTTCTCATTTAAAATATATAACATTTATTGCATTATTGTTAAAATAATTCATTTTCATGGTTTATTTTGACAAGTATTTATCGAGTTTGACATTTGTCAAACTTGGTCTCATTGGGAGCAGCTTTAATTTGCTTAAATTCATAATGTTTTAATAGTTTAATTTGTTTTGTAACTTTATTTATATTTTTTTAATTATGTTTTTTCCTATATATTTCCTAAAGTTGGGCAGAAGCACAACCAGATAACCCACAATTAACTGAAGACATTAAGTACGACATTAATAATTATTAATTTTCAAAATACCTCTCCCTGATCGTACCTTATCTCCAACCAGCCTGTAGTGTCCCGACATGATGCCCACATTGTTCTTGGCGGAGCGATGTCTCAAGTGTCCCACACAGACGGCGGGCTCGTCTGGAGTCGTCAGCATCAGTACCAGTCCCTCCGGGAAGAATCTAGACAAATACATAACCATTGTAAGATTGTGACGAAGCCATCAACCGCTATTGAAATCTAGTCTACTCCACCAATTGCTATTTGAATTATCGTTTGTGATCGGGGATTGACATTCTATCATCAAATTAATATGGTATTATCTGAGTATGGTGTCAAGAGTTCCAGAAACCGGCGTGTTTGCATAAAAAATGTATAAGCATCTTCACGCCCAAATCCACGAAGAGATAGCAGAGGCACGCACAACCAGGACACCCACGACTAGCCGAAGACACTAAGTCCCACAAAATGATAGGTGGCAAGCCTATCGCCGACCGGGCACATATCCAATCCCGAGCAACACTTTTTTTTATTAGAACTCAATCCTCTCTACCTATTCCGCAAGAGACTTGGTGTAAAGTTATGTATGTATGTATGTAGGTATGTTTCAATTAAACTTTTTTATGTGATAGGTCAGCGAACAAGCAAACATTTCTTGATGGTAAGAGACAATTGTGGCCTATAAACAACATAGATGTTAAATCTAATGTTATAGGTACATGGTAATGGTACACAGCCAAAATCAAACTGTGATCTTAATAAAGTCTTTTCCGTAAGTTTACCGGTTACTCTACTCTTTTGTTTTATTACATGTCCTCTGTGGTCTAGCGGTCCGGGTGTTGGATTTGACTGCATGAGGTCCTGGGTTCGAATCCCGGGGCGCGGCCAACCTAAAGAAAATTGGATTTTTCCAATTTTGTAATTAAAAAAAAATGTTGGTCGGGATTGGAAATGTCCGGTTGGCGATAGGCTTGCCACCTATCACATTGTAGGACTTAGTGTCTTCGGCTAGTCGTGGGTGCCTTGGTTGTACCTCTGCCTACCTCTTCGGGGATATGGGCGTGAAGATACTTTAAAAAAAATTAAATTGTCACGTACATTACATTTTTTATGGAAAAAATTTAGATGGACAGCAAACAAGCCCGCAGCTCGCCTGATGATAAGAGACAGCCGCGGCTTACAGACATCATAGCTGTTATAGGCGCTATCTTGTGTCTGGCTTTGTTAGGCCTAGTTTGCAATTTTACTGGCTAACCTACTCTCTAGACCGGAAAATGACAATAACGTTATGGCGTCAGGAATAGATAAGGCAGTGAATTCCTACCCGAGCAAGTTGCTGCAAAGATCTCTGCCACCAGAGCTCCTGTTGGTAATGTCCCATTTAACTTTTGCTGGCCTCTTACAAGCTGCTAGAAAGGATGGCAGATGGGCAATTCTTCACAAAGGACCTAACATAGGGACATCAAAATATAATAAATTAATGTATTTGATAATGTTCGTTGTTATACAGCTTACGCAATTTTTATGTTAGTTAATGAAAGGTGAAACGATATTTGCGGAATATATGTGATAAAAAAATATTAAAATATTTCCACATTCTGATGTGCAAATATTTTAATATTTATAAAAAAGTAGTTGTTGCCCAAGGCGTGACCCGCGTCGTTAATGGTTCTACAAGAACATTTTTTCGGGATAAAAACTGTCCTATGTGTTAATCTAAGTTACCCTCTATGTGCGTACCAAATTTTATGAAAATCGGCTGAGCAGTTTTTGCGTGAAGGAGTAACAAACAAACATACAAACATTCGCATTTATAATATACACATATAATTTAATATTTAATTCTTTCTTCTTTTAATATTCAAAACAATTAAAATTATTAATGACAAATTCAAAATTTAAATAAATTTAACCCTATCTACCGAAACTACAACCTTTTCCAAACCCAGCCAGTCAGGAGAAGAAACGGCAAAACAAACTATCCGGCAATCAGGACTATTACCTATCTGTTTTGTACTATCACAGATAATAATGAAAAGAAATGATATATGTACCAAATACGTATGTATATGTTACCGCAGATATCGGTAGTAGTGTATGAGGTACCAGGGCCGGTAGGACTGGTCCTGGAAGCTGTTCTCGCCGTGGCGCAGGTACGTGGTCTTGCTGATGTAGCAGCCGTCGAGGTTGAGCCGCGCACGCTCTATGTACATCTGCCTCCAAGACGTGAACCCGTGACCGCGCGGCACGCCACATTCTATACCCCAGGTCCTGTAAAATTTACGTTATACTAGCCAACACGGCGAACTTTGTAACACTGACAACAACGTGACATTGATAGTTACATAAGTTTTTGTTGCAAAATTAAAATGTCGAGTTTTCTTATTTCCCTTGACTCTCCAGTTTTTCTTTCCATGAAAACCTGCCTCGTTTCTCACTGAAAATTTTATTGTATCAGGCGTTACTTTAAGGAAATCTATTGTAACATATTTAGAATAAGTTTTTAAAATAATTACTTTGCTAATACCGTGTAAAATGTAACTATTGTGGCGTGAAGTCTACCAAATGGCACAGATTGTGACAAGCATACCTAACGGTTCCCACCACCCACCACCGCGTCCAGATCACGAATAAAGTCCAAACTTGGGAAATAAAACAACTTTTCACGTCCTTCGGCAACTTTGTCAAAATTTTAATCTGTTCTGTTTAGTTATGCACTTAGTTCTACGTGTATGACTAATTGGGAAAATAATTCTGTCTAGTTCTACAGGTATATATGACTATTTGGAATTGGTAAAACAATTCCGTCTAGTTCTACAGGTATATATGACTATTTGGAATTGGTGAAAAAATTCCGTCTAGTTCTACAGGTATATCACTATTTGGAATTGGTAAAACAATTCCGTCTAGTTCTACAGGTATATATGACTATTTGGAATTGGTGAAACAATTCCGTCTAGTTCTACAGGTATATATGACTATTTGGAATTTGTAAAATAATTCCGTCTAGTTCTACAGCTATGTACGACTATCTGGAATTAGTAAAATATTAAAATTGTTTTCCTGTTAGTCATATAATATATTACTTATGTTTATTCTTAGTTCTAAATGTATGACTACTTGGAAAAATAATTCTGTCTAGTTCGAAGTATTTAGAAAACCAACATCTTCAAACGCAAAAAAATCTTCATTATGTTTATATTACCTACTCGTTTTACATCGATAGGTTAGGTAGAGTATTATTTCCTAGAATGCTTATATAAAATGCAAATTTTTTGATAATCTACTGGTATTTGCAATATAATTCGTAATTAATATTCGTAATTAGTATTCGTAATTAATAATATTAAATTTCGAAAATGAATGCGTCGTCTTCTACTTACAATGATGACGATGATGATTTACATTGTGAAATTTTTAGGGTCTTTTATAGTTATTTTTGTCGTTCTAGAAATATAATTTATGGGTAAAATATAAATTAACGCCTTTCAAATGACCTCGCTAGATCAAAGTAACTTAGTAAGATGAGGAAAAGCCTCTGAAAAATCTTGCTGCCCTTGTGGCGAGGCTAAAAGTAAAGTCTCGTATAAAATTTGGTCAGACAGGGAGGGTAACATGAGTAGTAGCGTTGATATTCATCACAAAAGGGGCCCCTAAAATCTACACCCGGCATCACAAGTACGGCAGACGTTGGTCTGCTATTTTTTGGATGTGATTTTAGTGAAAAATAGAGGCGAGTCAACCTTATTACTTAGGTGTATAAAAAATAGATTGTAGCCGATTCTCAGACCTACTGAACATGCATATAAAATTTAGTGAAAATCGGTAAAGCCGTTTCGAACGAGTACGGTAACTAGCATTGTGACACAAGAATTTGCTTATGAATGTCCCTGTATATATAATAAATTCTAATATTATTTATGTAACCTGCGTATTGTTTTGGACCAAAGTTAACGGACGAATTTGCTTCTTGTACGAACTTATTTGTTTAGTTTATCTAAAAGTCAAAATAAACGAATATTATATTAGTTGATAAAGTGAAGTAGTGTACTTACCGTACACACAACGCCCGCCAGAGCGCAGGGTCGCGGGCCGCCACGTACAGCCCGCGACAGGAGGCTGCCACCCGCTCGAGCGAGCCCGCGTCCAGCTCCGCGCCCACCACCCACCGGAGCACCAGCGACAACAGCTCGCTCGGCAACCACGACAGGTGCATCTCCTGCAAAAATATGCTGCTTAAATATAGCGTTATATTAAACCCTATGGACTGCAGAATCTCGATCATCATCACGATTGGGTTTCAACTTTCTGCAAGCAATTTTTTTCAGGACAGAAGAATTGAGAGATAAAACAAAGTATCATCCATCATCCCTATTTAGTTTCCGTAAACTGAATGCAAAAAAAAATATTCACATTTTTTTCATTACTAATTCAAACAGCAAAGGAGTGGAACGTTCAGCCTAAAATATTTTTATAAAAAAAGGATTTTCACGCCCATATCCCCGGCACAACCAGGGCTCCCATGACTAGCCGAAGACGCTGTGATAGGTGACAAGTCTATCACCAACCGGGCAAATATATCCAATCCCGGGCAACGTTATTTTTATTAGAAAATTGAAAATATACATTTTCTAATTTTTTTTTGCCCGGCCCGGGGGTCGAACTCGGGACCTCAAGAAGTTGACGATTTTTATTTTCTGGCATACTGCTATCTTCGAAACTTCGAACCTGAAGCGACGTGTGAAACAAATACATTATGTTCACATCAAAAATACATTGAGTACAGACTGAGACCACTACTTTTCTCTTCCCAAGGCTTTTCAGAAAAGTGACGTTAGCCATCGTATTAATAAAAATAAATTCAAGTATTATCAGAGATTACTGTTGTACCCGAGTATTCACTTCATAAATAAAATGCCATTAATAATCGTAGCATAAATACACTGCAAATAAACTACAAAATAACAACACCTTCCTTACGAGGAATTACGCGTTTGTTATGGCACCACAACACGCATTTTCGTCCGGTTTATCAGGAATGCGTAAAGAATACCGCGCTTTTCGAGGTTTCCCTCCAATTCTAAAGATAGGCGGTAAAAAGCGAAAAAACCCAATAAATAAATTTGACAAGTGACAAGCAAATTATTTATCTAATTCATTTTTCTTATTATATATTTAATTTTAAATGTATTAGTTTAAGACTAGTTAAGTTTTAATTGTATATTTGTACACTACAACCACTATAAGTTTATGTTAATTTTTTTAAGTCAAGACTAGCTACATTTTTTAATGATTACCAATACTAAAAATCCAATCATAATTGATTTAGTGTTTTACATGTGATGGATATCAAATTGACGAATAGGAATATAACGTAATTGTAAAAAAATACCCTATTTTCATTTTCTGGTTGACAGAAATGGCCCTTTCTAGTCAATATCCTCTGCAACCTGGTAAGCAAATCTTCTCCCTCCACCACCTCATCGTCTTCACTGATTTCAGCATCCTCTTGGCAAACCTCTTCAGACTCTGATTCGTCTGTAATTTAACTTTGACTTGATCTCAGGTTTTTTTTTAAATTAATGTATAATACCCTTATTACCACCAGAGATTAGTAAATATATTATATGGACATTGACATACATTAAAATCGTACCCCGCAAAAATTCTGACTATATCTAGATGGCGCTGACTTTTAAAGTATTATTTACCAGCTTCCTAATGTTGCGATATATGACGGGTGTTCATCTTAACCACCCGTCATATATAGCTCCTGGTTAAGATGTATGAGAGTTGACGAAATAAAGCACAATACAAAACTAGATGGCGCATAATTTATATATTAATACGTGATGCCAAAATTTTGGACTACTTGTTACGAAAATTGCTCGAACGGAGGAGTATGAAAGTTGGCACACTTATAGTTTATGTGTAGGAGAAGTGCAGAACTCTAATATTTTTCAATAATAATGCTTAAAAGTTTGGAAACAAAGTAATTGGTCTTGAGAAATGAAGATGGCGCTCTTATCAACAAGATATTAAAATTTATTGTAGTCGAATTTCGTCCAATGGACTACCACTATGTAACTTAATGTAATTGGTCAATAACTACTAATGTTAGTCTTATCATCTTTTTAAACAGGGGAAAAACGATAGATAATTTAAGCAGGTTTGGAAATATTTTATCATTAACCTTGAAAACTAAATGACATTGTGTTTTATTGCGTTTGTAGAAATCCCGCCATGACCTACAGAATTGGTATTTTTTTAGTCATTTAATTATGTTACTGATGATAACATACTTATGCCATATGATACTTTGCGTGAAAATATGTTTGAGTGTATCTTTATTGTTACTCCATTTTTGTAATAAAAAAATTTCACATAAGCATATCTCACGCAGATGTCACTCGCGCTCGCAATAATCTAGATTGGTTCAAAATACCGTGTCCGTACGAGGTGTCTATGTGTGCGTTGTTCAAGCGTACTTATAATGTATTATACCTACTGCACCTGTGTTCATTCATTACGTCCAGAAACGCCATTTCGGAATAAAGGGTATGTTGCAATTTACTTAAAAAATAATAATATATAACGCCCATATTCCGGAAGACGTAGGCAGATGCACAACCAGGGCACCCACGAGTAGACGAAGACACTAAGTCCCACAATGTGATAAGTGGCAAACCTATCGCCAACCGGGCACATATCAAATCTCAAGCAACATTTTTTTTAATAAATTGGTAAACCCAAATTTTCTTTTGTTGCCCGACCCGGGATTCGAACCCCGGACCTCATGCAGTCAAGTTCAACACCTGGACCACTGGATCACAGAGGCGATTAATACATAGAGGGTAACTAAGATACTAAACCTAATCCTAAGACAATAAATCTGCAAAAAAGTTTGTCACTGTCCTGTTCTTCATTTCACCTATTGTCGTGTTTAGCAAGGAGGCATACTTACATAGTGAAGTTAGATCTCAACTTTTGTTATTACCAACTATTTTAGTGTTTATCGAAATTTGAATGTTTAAGATTTTTTAAGGCATAAATGAGAAAACTAACATACTAAGAAAGCCAAAACATAATAGATGGCGCTAGTTAGGTTGGATTAACTTTTTGAATGCCAATTACGCAAATACATATACATATTTTTTATGTTTATGTGTATAAATATATATAAATATAAATTTCTTAAGACAAGCTACACAAATTGAATCTAACCCCAAAGTAAGCAAATTATATGCTTGTGTTATGGGTATTAGTCAATGATACTAATACTTAAATAGATACCAGAATAAATTTAACGAACACCCAGACCCGGAAATGCAGACATCTAAATGTTCATCACACAAATGAACCCCTCCAGAACCGAGCCTTGCGTTACGGAACCTTGCGGTTGGTCGATGTAGTTAGGTGTGTACGCTATCCACTCCACCAACAAGGCGGTCACTCTATGGATTTCATATTGTATTGTTAACTTGATTTGACAATTTCTTTTAATTTCAGACTGTATAATCATCTTCATTCATTGATTGTTTAACACCACCACCGCCACTGTTTAATTTAAATATATTTAAGAAGTTATTTATTATATTAAATAAAAATATTTATTTATTTACTGCCTCTGTGGTCTGGTGGTTGTTAGTGGAGTCAAGCAACTCAAATTTGTTTTTTTATACTTTTTTATTAAACACTTTGTTGTCTGAGATTAATCAGTACCCAGTTAACAGGTTCACTATCAAATTTTTATTTCAAATTTTTACGGGGCCTCTATACTGATATATACTCTAAATATTAAAAAAACAATCATCAAAAACGAACTACTCTGTAAATAACTAAAAAGTTATTGATACACAGAAATGAATGAATGAATGAATACACTTCATTATGCACCAATATTTAAAAATAATATACATAAGTAGCTGAACATCAATTAACCCATTTTCCATACCCTTAAAATATTTTTTCGTGATTTAAATAAGATCTTGGTGACGGTACACCCTATCCAATAAAAAAAAATGTTCAAAATCGGTCGAGTCAGGTAGCCAAAATGAAAACAAAATCATAAGCTAACCAGAACACAAACCAAGTGCCTGATGTGGAACAATGGTGGGCATGCGTAATATTTTTACCATATGTCATATTAGCCTGTGTCTTGTTCAATATGTACTAATCACTACATATTTCATCCCGAAACAATGGTCCAAGTAAAAATGTAAAATTAAATCAATTAAATTCAAAGAATGTTTTGTGTTCAGTCATTTTAGTTCTTAGGTTATTCCTGGTCAGTTTAGGTTTTAAGTGTTCTTAAAAGGTCTTCCATGTGTATTCTTAGAAGGGTGTGATAGCATCAATGTACATTAACCTTCTGATGTTTCAGCCCTGAGATCAGTGCCTTCATAGAGCCTGCTTTCAACATCTGGCAGTATTTGAATAGCCCTCTTGTAATGTTGTATTGCTTCATATAACTTTCCACCTTTCTCTAATTCAACACCAAGTAAAAACAACTTCTTTGCCTGGATAAAATTGATTTACATAATAATTAAATAAAAAAGTATGTAAGCAAACAGTTGAAAACACAAATCATATTAGACAATTCCATACAATTCAGTCACATTCTCATTAGTTTTTAAAATAAAATTTCAATTTGTATTTTTGATTGGGAAGGTTAATATTTTTTAATAGTTAATATATTTACATATTGAAAACCTAGAGATACCAAATATGTTAATATACTATTTCAATCTGAGGTTGGGATCTTAAACCTTGTAATATTGTAAGTTAACCTTAACTCTAATCAAAATACAAAAATGTAAAGCAACAAAATCTATATTAGTTTATATCTTTAGTATAAATATAAACAGAATAATATAAACAGAAACATAGTTTATTTCATTGGTTATAAACAAACCTATTTGTATTAACTTAATGAATAGTGTGAACATAGCATACACACATATCTTCACACCAAGTCCCTTACGGGGTAGGCAGAGAGTATATATAGAGTGCCAGACCTCACGATCCTGACAAACCTGTCTGACTTCCTTCACATTCCTACAATCACGCCGGTTTCAGAGACTCTTGACACCACCCTCGGACAATATCCGATTGATCTGATCGTGGAATGTCAACCTTGGTCTCCCCGGGTACCTACATCCATCCACATTCGCATAACATAACATCATTAGTAGAAAGTTTAACTTCTGTACTTATTATGAATTGAGTTTAAAAAGTAATTCATTTTTAATTATGCTTTCACTTTAAAACTAACTAACTAGATTGACAAAGGATATATTCAATAACAATCTTAGTAAAAATTAAGATATGCAGATGTAAACGTATGCACAATTAGTACAGGCAAATGTGTTAGGAATTAATAAAATTAGATATATACATATAACCTACAAAAGTATTTATACAATTCTATCATTACTCTTTCAAGACTTTTAAATACCTTTTCCTCATCACTCAACAATTCAATTGATTCATTATCCTTATTTAATTGATAATAAACATCTCTTTGCTGGGACGGACTATGTTCAAGTTCCCTTTGCCATTGCTGTCGGAATTGTGACAGTTCATCTTCAGCACCTTTATTCTGAAAAATTACGAAGTATTAATGTGAAAAAATTAAATATGTTCAGTATAAATAAAAGGTGTTTTCTTACTAAAAAAATACATATATTGCATGGTAAATTATTGGCCTCCTAAGGCAGTTTTATACAGATATATCAAGTGCACTTACTGTACTATCTAAATGGATCTGGTCCAGTGCTTCGGTAACATCTAATACTAGAGAATGGGAAGAAGAGTCGTCTTGCTCATCCCCCTCGCATTCCCCAACGGTACCTGAACCACCAGACCCTTCACTGGATGCCTTAAAAAGTGTATACTAAACATGAAAAATGTATACTAAAATTCTAATAATGTTCATTGTCAGTGAAGCGAAATAAAAACTATAAATCTCAACCTGGTTGTACGCAATTTTATTTTAGGTACTTGATTTAAGAAAACAATTAAGCAATTCAATTATTACGTTACACAATTGAGGTGAGTACCATTTTTATGCCTTTATTGAATAAACCTAGTAGCGAGATGGTTATGTGATAACCTTCATTAAAATTTAATTTTAAGAAACTTAATTCTCAAAATGTTACAAAATAAACTTGCTAGTTGCTAACACTTGCGAATTGCGAAATATTTTGATTTTGATTTTGACACATTTGAAATTATGATAA
>NJDC01000853.1:239068-261785 GCA_002245475.1 Calephelis virginiensis | reverse complement strand
TGAGCTTGTGTAAAAAGGCCACCGTTTTACCCAAGAGCCTGACTTGACTTATTGACGACTTATGACTGATGTCTAATTAAAATTGATATAAAATTTGATACAAATTACTATTTGACTAATGGCTAAATACTAACGTGAAGGCCAAAACCTAAAGAAAGAAGAAAGAATAAAAGTTTTGGCGCTATCATGAATGAAGATGGTCGTAATTTTTTCACAATTATTAAATTTAGTGTAAAATATGAGTAAAATTGGTTAATTTAGGTGGGAATTAGTTTGATTTTGTTCAGTGAAAGTGCACTAATGAAATAATCATGAAGAAATCAGTGTATCGTGAATTTCCTCGCTGTCGCCAAATCTCATAAACGAGCTTGTGTAAAGAAACCACCGCTTTACTCAAGACCCAGACAAGACTGTGTAAATAGTGACTAATGACTGAAATAAAGAACTAATACGGAAGACATAAATTGAAAATTTATAACAAGAAAAAGATTTATTAATACGGAAGACGTGGCTGTATAGGCACAGATCCTTTGCCTTTCCCCGACTGGGATAAAATTAAAAAAAAAAGAAAGAATAAGAGGCGGGACTTTCATAGATACATAGCAAACCCGAATTCGTATAAAGTTTACTTGAAAAATTATAACCCATATAATTTGAAAGTAAGTAAAGGCATTCAGATATAAGGCAACTAGAGTCATATGATTTGGGCGAATAAAAAACATAGCAAACTTATTTTTTTTTTAATTTTTTACTGGTTTACACTACATGTCAAACTTCAAAGACGTCAAACTCATAGATAATACACCTTAGTCAAACTTCACGTTTGCACAATTTATTCCATTCGTCTGTATGTACATTTAATTAATAAAATTATAAATAACGTGTACATAGTTTTCTAGTCTGTGATTATATTTGTTCATATATGTACTTGTTACAATAATTCTTTATTTTAAAAAGCCATAACATTAATACAACGGAATACAAATTGATGCTAAATTCACTGGAAGTCTGAAGTGATTCAAGATGGTAAGCAGAATTATCTCTATATTCTCATTATTATTTCATTAATGATATGCTATTTTCGTTATTATTATTATTTTTCAGATGCAATTCATGTTATTGTTTAGTCGTCAAGGTAAACTGAGAT
Organism: Calephelis virginiensis; assembly: GCA_002245475.1. Taxonomy (NCBI): domain Eukaryota; kingdom Metazoa; phylum Arthropoda; class Insecta; order Lepidoptera; family Riodinidae; genus Calephelis; species Calephelis virginiensis. The sequence goes on along the minus strand of NJDC01000853.1, from coordinate 260,638 downwards.
TACAAAAATGGTATGTGGCCCATCCAGACAAACTGAAGAAAAAGATAACAAGGGAACTTATTACAACAGTGCTAGCGAGGAAACCTAAAATGTGTTCCTTTTTGGAATGGAAAGATGTCAAAGTTGTGTATAAGAGGTAATTTGTGGTGATAAATAGTTCTTCTTTGGTAGTGATGGCTTACTGTCACTATATAGTATCTGATTTTGTCAATGTAGATACTAAAAGAGATTTACTTGAATGTGAAATTTACCAATTGTAAGAATGTAGGAGTGTTGTTACCTAAAACATACACTTACTGCCTCCACCATAAAACTTCACAATTTAATAAAAGGCCTATTTATATTTTAAGAATTGTGTTGACTGTACACAAACAAATAAGTTATACATCTAAGTATTTGCTTTTTTGTTTTCAAACTACATCAATCTATTGAATATTTATCTTACTCTTGCATTGAATAATAGACAATATTAGTTAGCTATCAACAGATAGAGATAGGCTCACTATAATTTTGTTGCCTCGTTTGTCGCCTCGTTGGTCGAGTGGCTAGTGTACACGCCTAACTATGCTGACTAAACGCGAGGCACGGGTTTGATTCCCGATGGGGACAGGCATTTGTGTGATGAACATTTAGATGTCTACATTTCTTGGTCTGGGTGCTTATTAAATTTATTCTTGTATTTATTTAAGTATTTCTATGTATTAGTATTGTTGACTAACACCCATAACACAAGCATTTAATTTGCTTACTTTGGGGTTAGATTCAATTTATGTAACTTGTCTAGAGATATTTATTTATTTTATTTTATTATTATAAAATAACAGGGTCGCCTGGCAGCAGATCTATAATAGCCCTATCTTTTATCTCAGATAGATTATTAATTTTGACTAAATGAGATTATCTTTCGTGCTTAACCACTGACCATTAATGAAGCTCAGGTTAGACTCAAAGCGGACAGGCATTTTTGTGATAGACTTTGACATTTCAATATAGTAAGTAGTAGCATAGTTGATTAATATGAGAATTACCTAGAGACAAACTAAATGTAATTTGGCATTTTAATAGGCATGCAAACATACATACATATCTTTACGCTAACTCCCTAGTTTAGTAGAAATAGAGTAAGAACTGTAGTATAGTCCAGTGAAGTTGTAAAAACCTCATAAACCAACATATTAGCAATTTAAAAAAAAGGTAAGAACTGTGAAGTGGCACAATTTCTAAATATAGATACTAAGCTTTTTCCGCATAACTCTTACTAACCTCAAATACTTTTTATTGACCAAGAGATTTGGTTATGAAAATCAAACCCTTCAACATTTGAACTGTACATTTAATATGTAAATCTCTACTGCTACTAAATCTTTTTTTCCTTTCCCATAACAGAACAAATAATGCCCTTTACTATCATACTTTACTAAGTTAGTGTGAAATTTTTAACAATTTGTGAGATTGGTGCTATTTTATTATAATGTTATTTGTCACAGAGATGATAGCAGAAGTGAATCTTTCATGTACACCCTCTGAGAAAGTGAGAAAGACAATTTAGTACTGCTTTATGTTGATATCTTCTGTATGTATATTGTGACATATTTCAGATATGCTTCATTATATTTCTGCTGTGCTATGGAACAAGAAGACAATGAACTTCTTACATTGGAACTCATCCATCGATATGTCGAATTGCTTGATAAATATTTTGGCAGTGTAAGTAAAAATCAAATGTCTCACAGAATTTATTCATTTTAGGATTAACTAGAAGAAAAGGTACTGAATTAAATTTACAGATAAAGGAAATAAGCAGTGTTTTTGTTTTTTGAATACATTTCTATATTTTTGTAATGTGAGAGGTCAGCATACAAGCACATGACTCTCCTGTTGGGCAAGAAACAGCTGTGGCCTCTAGACTCCATTGATTCACAAAAGCACCTCTGCCACATGGGTGAGATGTTAGGTCTTTTGAAATGGTAGTTACAACATTATAGTTATGATTGTGGAGAAACAAGTAAGGCAATGTATCACCCACCGCTATATTTATTATTATTATAAATATTAATAATGAAATGTATTCTAGACAAATTTTAAATACGTAAATACATACATATCTTCACGCCAAGTCCCTTTCGTAGTAGGCAGAGAGTATTGAGTGCCAAATTATAGGGTACTACAACTTTTTGCATTGTTACCTTATCTGATGTCATAACATCAGTGCTCACTATTGTAGTGTTCCAGTATAAGTTAAGGCAAGAGGCTTTGCATGCTTTAGCTTGATAACACATCATTTACACCTTTGGTATATTTTAGTGACATATTGTTCTTGCATGTGCAAAAGTCGCTGAATGTTTTATGTTAATTTTTAGTATGTAACATCAATTCTATTCTTTCAATTGTCAATTTCCGTATCTATTTATTAATTTCCTGCAAAAAAATTTAAGTATAATTTTTAGATTTCCTTAACATTTATTAGTTATTAAAGTTGAGTTATTAACTATAACAACAAACACAAAATAAATACATAAAAGTTAGATTAGATGCTTAATGAAGAACATACTATGTGAATTTAATGTCATTGATTATAATTTCATTTCATTTTTTTATAAATTTAATTAGAAGTTTAAAACTGTCATGAGATGTATAAGTTAAGAGAGCAAATATGTTTATAGGTAGTGGTATGTTAAGTATTTGAAATGGGGAATTATAAATTGAACATGAGAAAAAGATATGATTTAAAGAGCCTTCTTCAACTACACACTCATATAGTGAGTTATTACCAACTCTAATTTTGTTTAAAAACTATGTACAAATGTCACATAGCTACACTTCACAACTGTGTATGTGTTTGTGAAATGTAGCTGTGTGTGTATTTTTAGAATATGTGCACTAATTGCTATTAAAAGATGACTGTAATGGTGTCAAAAACCAAAACATAAAATGAAACATGTAGTGACTTTTGTATGTGCAGGGAGTGACTTTTGTATGTGCAGGGACTATATATAATGTATATATTTACTTTATCTCCAAATGTTTATGCTTGTTTGCTTTCAATTTTATTGAAAAAAGTTTATTATTGATGTTGGATCAACCTCTTATCATGCTGAATATTATAGGTTTGGTGTTTTAATAGGGCCTGTACCTTTTTCTTTTTATATAATACAACCAAGCACACAGCTTTCCTGATGTTATGAGACAATCATAACTTTTATCACCATAGATATTTTAGCTGTTTCTCTGTTCAGTGGCCATGACGAGCTTGTGTATGTGTAGCTCCATGTGATTGAATATTGTTATAGAGAAAGCTAAATATGTCAGCAATGGATAAGTGTTACCCTTGATGACAATGTAAACTGTTTGTGTAAAATTCTTATTGAAAATCGGACAAACCATTCACTTGATTCCTATAATTTTAAAATTAAAAAAATAATCAATTCAATATGGGTTATACAAAGAAGGGTTATATACTTGCAACCTACTACACTATAAGAATAAATAAAATATTGATGTATGTCTCGTTTTAATCCACTCCGCTTCGATGCTGTAGTCAATTCAATTGGATAATTTTACTCTAAATAAACACAATACAAATTATCAAAGTTGTATTTGCTATATGATAGTAGACAAGGTTTAAATTTAACGACATTTTAAAATGGTTTATGATTAATAATTTAAAGAAAAAAAATATTAAAATGTATGTAAATAATTACCTAATACATAAAATTCTTGTGTCACAGTTTTCGTTGCCATACTCCTCCGAAACGGCTTGACCGATTTTGATGAAATTTTTTGTGCTTATCCGGTATCTATGAGAATCGGCCAACATCTATTTTTCATCCCCCTAAATGTTAAGGGTGGTCCACCCCTAAATATTTTTTTTGCAATTTTCAGACAAAATTTTTTGTTTTTATTTTTTTTGATACAGCATATAAAAGTACATACAACCCTAAATTTTCACCCTTTTATCACCAACCCCTATTTTTTAATAGTCATTTTTTATCCCGTGTCGATAACTGATCAATCGTCATTTAATTAGTTATATGGCAAAACAATGTTTGCCGGGTCAGCTAGTTTTTTATAAATTATTTGCACACCCAAAATGTAGTAGAATATGTTGGAATGCTTAAATACTTTTGTAACAACTTTTTAACACACATATTCTGCAAATAAATATGTTTAATTTTCATACTATTCAAAGTATTTTTATGCTACCCAGGCATACATGATGCTACCTATGTCTTGAGAGATTACTTGCATATAGTCTATGTAAAACTGCAAACAACTTATAATAGCAGTAAAATAGCTTCCCTTAAATGAGAAAGTGTTGAAAAAAAACTGTAAGATACCTGCAATACCTTGCTTGGATTAGTATTACATTATTTTTCACTCAGGTCCTTATGTCAGTGCTTGCCGTAGTGCTGTTCTGGCTAAATTCTTGAGTAGCTCAAGAATTTAGCCAGAACTCACTTTCACAGGAACTTTAGGGTTGAAACGCACCATAAGCATCTTTGCTATCTATAAGCAACACATATTTCTTGTGCCATCAGAAAATTCCATTTGCTTGTTTTCCTTCTTATATTTTGTGATAAAACTAATAAATGGATATAATAATTTCCAGGTATGTGAACTGGATATTATTTTTAATTTCGAAAAGGCGTATTTTATTCTGGACGAGCTGGTGTTAGGCGGGGAGCTGCAGGAGACTTCCAAGAAAAACGTCCTCAAGGCTATCGCTGCACAGGATCTTTTGCAAGAGGTCAGTAGTCAGGATAATGAGCTTGTATAATCATTTAAAAAATATAAATCAGTGTAAAAGTGAGTTGCTTCTTATCTTTCTTATCTTTGTCATAAATTGTTAGATTTAGCGAAGAAGAAGCCAGTCACAATGTTCTTTTTGTTTCATAATGACATTTTTGTAATCTAATGACAAAATTTCAGTAACCCCCCAAAAATCTACATATACCTAGATAAGAACCAACTCGATCATGGTAGCTTTCAAACCAACAACTACCTATCCAAATGGTTCTATCATCAATAGTTGCCACATACACGTTAAACTTATAACACCCATTTTTCACTCTTTTTCCATCCGGGATTAAAGCAATATTGTGTCATACAGAGGAAAGCTTAAAACATATTAGTGTTGCCTGTTACTGTGTATACATTATTATACATCACGAGCCAATGTATAATATCTTAAGATAAACATATACTCACTTTTACCCTGATTTTAACATTACTTTAAAGAAATAATATACCAAATTTATACATTGAGACAGGAATCTTTATACTAACAATTTTAAGCTACTTTAATTGTATTGGCACATTTTAGATACTATTATCAATTGCTAACATATCATAGAGTCATATTTCTAATTTATAGTGCCTATCTAACTATTTGTAATTATCTGTAATGATTTTACATATCTTTCATACAGTTTTAGATATTGATTCATATATTCATTCTTTTTATATTGCAAATGTATTCTATTAATTATGGATTGTTGACTTTGTTATCTGTTATTTATCTAACGAAAAATCGAATATATTAATTAGTGTGAAATAACCATAAATATAAATAATAGTTATTTTCATATTCAATGTAACTGTCACAAAGTTAAAATTATTTAAGTTGTGGTTGAAGTAGTTGTTTATAAAAAAAAATTGTAACCTTCTACATATAAATGACCAATCTTGCACTTGTAACGAAAATATGTACCTATTGTAAAGTAAAAAATATTTGGCAAGCCTAAGCACGTAGTAGTGAAATAATCTGATTTTCCAGTGCAGCACATGCTTATATTTTTAGCATTTCCTAACTACTACATTCTACTTTACCAATTTAACCTTACATAATGAGCACCAACTATTTTGAGTGTATGTTTTCTTTTTCCAATGACACATAAAGAAAAGAGATAGAACATATAAGATTTTATGTCAAATTAAGTCCAGTCATTTCAACTTCTGAAATCTTTAATCAATATTTTCTGTGGCATAGATTAAACATTTACAGGAATAACATGAACAAACTAATCTGACAGCATTAAACGTGTTTTGTCTTTATTATAGTTGAATGAAGATAGCTTTGGTCATTTTGTTGCGCACTCACTAAACTAGTTTTAAATTGAGTTTCAACTATAATGATAGAAAGAGACAAAACACGTTTAGCATTGTCATATTTGTTTGTACATGACATTTCTACAGATTTTTAATATTTTCCTTGGAAAACGTTGATTAAAACCATCAATAGTTGTTGTGTTCAGATCTAAAATGTTCCTTCTCTTTCCTTTTTGTTTTATTGGAAAAACATAACATGCATATGTAATAAGTTGGTGCACAGCAAAATTACCAAAAAAAAAAGTTCCACCTGGGATAGTAGAAGATCCGAATCTACAGCGACCTGCAATAAGTTTTTAATAGAGTGAAATATATTTTATAATAAAGTTAGTATATTAGACATCATATTAAAAATTTGTTGCCTAAAAAAACCTGGACCGAAAAACTTTCAAATATTTTTGACAAAACGATTTTTTAATTCGATTATTTTTGGAGGCAACCCTATATCAACGTGTTTGCAATAAAACTGCACATATGTATTTTTTTTTCTATTATTATGAATCCCGCAAAAGTTACTGGAGTCAACATACCTGTTTATACCTGGCAACCCACACAAATTACAGGCAACCTAACTTCTACACATTCTATATGTCTTATACTTTAAGTCGGGATAAAATTTTCTTATCTTAATATTGCACCATTTAATGAAAAGCAATTTTAAAAAAATATTCAGTCCAGGATTTTTTAGGCGACCCATTTTTAATATATTTGCTGATGTACTAAATTTATTATAAAATATATTTCATCGTATTATCAGCTTGGTGTAGGTCGATCTAGGTTCCGATGTTAAACCATAACTTAAAATTAGTGTAGAAAGCGAGCAAAAAAATACAATTTTTAGCTTATCTTATGTGGTTTGTTTGAATTACATTTATAAAATACATTGCTTATATGAAATAGCTATAATTCAATAAACTAGCTGATTATAAAATTGTTAGTTAAAGCTGTTTCTGAAGACGCTAATTAGCAATGCTGTCACAATTGGGATATCAGTGTATTAGAGATTGAACTACACTATTTTTCATTAAAATTTATAATGAAAAATAGTGTAGTTTAGAGTCTCTCTTTAAGGCGTTGATACTATTACAACGGCCACTTAAATTAGTCTTTTACTTTTTTAAATTTACTTTGAGACAGTTATTTTTGTGAGCTCAATACATGCAGATTCTAGTCAACACATATCCTGTTTTAGATTTAGTGTATAGGTGTACCTTTGAATAGAACTGTTAAAAAGTGTGGACCATTATATAATTAGGGACAGTGGCCTGAGTAGTGCCTTTTGTGTTTTTGGTTAGGTAAGATTTAGACTTTAGAAGCACTGCCTTTATAGAGCAACTTAATATATATTAAAAGGTTTTAAGATTTTTATTTCAATTGTGTGATATTTAAGAAGTATTAGAAATTTAAATACTGTAAGTATTTTTATTGATTCTTAATTGACATGCTGAGGTGATATTGAAATATTAGCACTGCTACAGAAGTTCTATTTTAAGCTTATTCAATTTGGATCTATAAATAAATGCCTAAATTCGAAATGATAAAACGTAAAATGGGAATAACTCACTTTTTTTAAACCGCGGAATTAAATTTATTATATTTTAAGCTTATTAAATTTGAATCTCTAAATAAATTCCTAAATTCCAAATGATAAAACGGAATAATTCACTTTTTTAAAACTGCGGAATTTTGTTTATTATGCGTAATTGTTTGAGATGAATAAAAATAGCCAGATATGAATATGTTCCTTAAATGATATTTCTATTAACAGTTACTTTTTGCAAAATTTAGTAAAGTCCGCGACATCTTGATTAACAGCGCTAATAGAAATAAGTTAAAGAATTATAATACTATAATTATAATATATATATTAATATATATAAATTACGTGTCACGTTGTTTGTCCGCGATGGACTCCTGAACTACTTAACCAATTTTAATCAAATTTGCACACCGTATGCAGTTTGATCCAACTTGAAAGATAGGATAGCTTACATCTCAATTTATAATAAAAAAAATTAACATCCGAGCGAAGCCGGAGTAGGCAGCTAGTTATAATATAAAACAAGGTTATAATTAAAAAAAATTAAAAATACATTAAGCACAAAAAAAAAACACATGAAGTAAATCTTCAATAATTAATGAATATCCTTCAGGCTGTGCTAATATTAAATAATCTGATTTTGTATGCAGTTCTTGTAGTATTTGGAAACCTATATACATAATTTTAATTCAAATATTTCGACGTGGTGATAACATACTGAAGACGACCCTAAGCTTATTTTTATTATGCACTGCACCCTGCTAATATTTCCTGTGTTTTGCTGTGACAAATGCATGCTCTGGTGGCGGGCAGGACTTGAACGAGGGACTGTTGCACTGATGAAACTGAAACAGATAAACAAACCAGTATTTAGGAATTCATAGACTCTTTTATTATATACGAGTACACACATATATAAGCACAAACACACAAGTATAAGTTTACATTTCTTATATTTAGTGCTAAATCTCTTTTGCATGCTATTGACAGTATATTGTAGCTTGTGCTTTTAGAATAAGGTGCTTTTAGTAAGTAAGTAAAAGTTCTTAGTACTTACTTTTTAAATTTCTTTTTATAAAAAAATTAATGAAAACAGCTTATAGTGAACTAATATTAAATCTCATACATATTTTGGCATATTTAATATTATATTCATTTACAAAAGACAACATTTTATTTTAGCTTAAATGATTTTAAAAAATTTCGATATTATACAAACACATGTTTATTATTTCTAGTTCCTTTAATAGGTAAAAGGTTTATGCATATGTAGAGTAGAATAAAAATTTGCAACCCGATTGATTTGTTGATAAAAAATGTGCATCGGCTTATATTACTTATATTTTAGGAATCAATTAACAAAAGTTGTGTTAGCTTTTTTCGCCATATGTTACGAAATAAATATTTTACACGGATTCTTAACTGCATTTTCACATCCATGTAAACAAGTCCTTATTATTCCATCGCTTCTAAAACATAATATATTAACTAAGATATACAAAGTCCAAACTACATGTTCATTTATGCTTTATGATGTTTAAATTCAAAACAGCTTTATACAATTTCATATAAAACTGGTAACATTGCATTTTATCGCAATAAATATTGCCATAATATATTTAATTTAATGTTGCAAAAAAGCTTGTATGTTAACAATTGCATTTGTAATTTTACAACTAAAAGTAGAAAATAATGAAGGAACTTGTCTCTATCTGAGGCCATCTCAAGTTTGTTGAGCTAAAAAGCAAACCTTTTTTTAAGTAAACAATATGATCAAAAACATTTTGACATTTGATAAAATTAAATGTTGCCATATGTATTCATTGTTATGGAATTTATAAATTTAATTTAGTGTGAAAATATTGAAAACACCAATGTATTGATGTAGTATTGTGTAGAAATGATATTATATAGTTATTTTATGAATATAAATAGCAGTAGTAGATGAGCGCGTTTTGTACAAGGATGATTTCATATAGACCAGGGGCCTGACCATGAATGCATAAAGCAGTATTATTTCCATATTGCTAAATGTCCATGTTTTTTGTCCAAATTTATAAAAAGTATTTTCCCGACCATATCTCCGAAGAGGTAGGCAGAGGCACACAACCCACGACTAGCCGAAGACACTAAGTCCCACAATGTGATAGGTGGGTAGGATAGGTGGCATTATTTGCATATATAATAAGGTCTTTTTCCAATTACAATTAGTAATATTTAAATAATATTGTTTTAAGATCTTATAGTTACTCCCCCGATATTTAATAATATGAAATATTTGAAAAGTCAGTTACAGTTCAATACTGTTAAATGTTATCTTCAACAGCCATTTCATTATTATTTTATTTTATCAAAATTGAAAACGTTGATTAATATTAGGATTAAAAGATCATTAAAATATGCATTACTTACTGTAGCTACTAGACAAATATTTAAAACAATATTTTATAAATTCAGAATACACGTTATATGTCAAATTTACTCAATTTTATAAATAATAGCTTTATTATATAGTATAATATGGCATGTATTGTATGGCATCATATTAAACCAAGATTTTTATAAAGATAATGGTTGAGGGATGTTAAAAGTTTTGGCACAAGGGTTTATTTTAACCAATTACCTAATTTTCCGTCCACAAAGCACAATATATACATACAGAAGATTTATTGAAAAAAGGGTTCATTATTGCTGATGTACGGAAAGATGACAATGAAAATGCTGTAATTGGCTAACTGAAAATTAGTTCTAAAGTAGCTAAGTGGAAGCTTAAATGTGAATGCATCCAAGTGTTTGTGCTTGCCTACTCATTAAGCCTTGTCACTGAACTATGTGGTGTTTGTCAATCGGTATGTAGTGTGTTGTGTTTATTGTTGAAATACATACATTTATAAACTTAAATTTCTGTTTTCTTGCATGATCCTGTTTTAATCTGAACCGTAGCTTGAGATATTTACTAAATTTATCCATAAATTATCTAAATTAATTTCAAACACATTTAAATTCTTGTAATAAAAAAGTTTAGTGCATATGAAAGAATAATACAATTCGAGATTTCATGTTTTATCACAAAGTTTATAGTGGATTTGTTAAACGTTTTAATTAACTAAATAAATATAATTGCGAGATATTCGCATTCGTATATATCTTACTATATATGATAAAGACGGTGTAATGTTTTATTTATTATTTGAGCTCAAGCTGCGGTAACCGATACATGGTAACTTTTTTCTATCGAAATAACAGATGCGCTTAAGGTGTAGGTCCTCTGCCGAAATAACAGCATGCGTGACAATGCTTTCAGATTTTTCTGTCTATGTATCAAGCTTCACGGCAAAATATTCCTAATTATCTAACTGAAACCTCTTAGGTATAAAGTATTTAATCGTAATCAAACGTAAGTTTTATCATTGAATGCGTGAAATAAAGACGTGTGGACAAATTTAATAGGATCGGTAAACATACATATACAGTACACTACGATTAATAGCAATTAAATATGTACACACTCGTACATTAATAAAAACGATTTTTTTTCACGATCTCCAAATTTGGAGAAATAGTAGAGAATCGATATCATTTTGAATCTATCAAGTAATTAAAAATAAAAAAAAAACAAATTATATTTTTTATCCTCAAATTAAAAGATGCATGGTTATAATATAAATAAAGCATTCATCTGATTCTCATTAACTCGCCGACCGCAATCGCATGCGCAGGCTTGTGACGTCATGATTCGTACTAGTTACTACATATCGTGACAAGTGAAGTATTTTAAAATACTGTTTATAAAACTAATTATTATAATTTGGCAATAACAGTCAAAATATTTAGACCTATTTTTGCTTTATACTCCTTTACATTAAAACTTGCCCGGTCCTTTAAAAATAATTGTATTTAAAAAATCCTGCTCAGACTTACAGGAAACAGAAAGTGAATACTCATAGTTTAGGTTTTTGTTTTCAATATTAATTTTGATCATATTAATGTTAATATATATATCAGAAATCAAGACAAGGTTTTGTTCACAAATAATAACTTTTTTTAAAACTGTCTGTATTTTACTGTATCTTCTGTCAGTTTATAATTCATTATGTGTGCGTGGTTGGAATGTTAGGACGAGGCAGTAGACGGTGCACTACGGGAAGTTGGACTACTCTGAACCGAAGACTTCGAAGATCGACTTCACCAACAGCAGCGGTACTTGAAGCAAATTTACTATTAAAAAAAAAAGAGTTGAAGTCTTTTTACTTAATAACTAGGATCTAAGATCATCGATAGTCATCAACGTCACACGTAAATAAAATAATACGAAATTAAGAAATAATATTTAGATTCGGTAGTTATATACTCAATCTAATGGTGTTAACCAGGTTTCCGGCTAAGCGTATGCTAGCGTAAGCTATGTAACCGTTTCGTCTTTGTAAAACGACTGATGCCTAGTTCATATATACAGCGAACCATAATCTGTAGGTAGGTATGACTATCCGGAATTGATCTAGAAGTAACAAATTTGAATTAAGTACTTGAGACGAGAGATTGTAGTTAGATATCTTACCAAGAAATCTCCAGAGGTTACGGTTTCTTCTAAAATTGTACACATCTTGTGACGGCTCTCTTGATTTTTATTAAACCAACTAACCTTATTTATTTCGTCTTTTTGTGGTTTAGCTAAACTAATTAATACGCCACATAACAATCTAAAATTATGATGTTAGTTAATATATATTTAATATGATAAGGAACAGATTATTTCGCTAACATTATGTAAAGAGACTTTAAATCTCTTTGTAAAATTCTTTTACAATTAAAAAAAATCACTTTATAATTGAATTAACGCATTGTGATTTTTTCTTTTTTAGAAGCCTATGAAAATTTATCCTACGAATGGGAAGCGTCAAAATTAAAAAAATCGTAAAGTTTCTTGTAAATTGTAACTTTCAATTTTTAAGAGAAAGAAGTAAAGGCAAAAAATATTGTCTAAATTTTTTTCCACATGTATGCCTGTTTAGCCATCCTTTTTATACATTAAAACAGCATCTACATTTTTTTACAAACTTTCTTTAAAATACTATCTTCGCATTGTAGGTATGGTGCTTCGTTTAACAAAAAAAAAACAAGTAATTAATTTAAAATATTAAGTAAATTTTTTTTGGAAAATAGTAACATGCAAACTTTATGTTAGCAATGCAATCATTGGTGGCTTGTTTCCCACTCCTTCATGAAAACCATTTGCTAACGTAAAATAAAAAATACCGCAATTATGACTATATTAGAATTAATACTTTTGAAGAAATTACTCGAATTAAACTAATCCCGAAGTAATATTTACCTAAAGATAGACATGGAAGGAAATTGTGACATATCTTTTGTTTTTATTTCTCTGAAGTTGTCACTATGTCAATGGACCAATAGTTCGTTAATATCGTGTATTAAAAAAGTATTCCAAATTATAAGAATTTATATTTTAAGAGTACAACGATTTTATTTTTTGTTGATATTTTATATACTTTTATTTCGTTTTTTTTAAATATTAAATGTACTTGTAAACTAATGTAAATATACTTTTCATTGAATTTACTATTTTAAGTGTTTTTGGAACCATCACAATAAGAGTTCAAAACTTAGACATAAATTTTGATTATCTTTGTTTTTAAATATGAACATATCATTAAGAGTTTAAGCTGGATTGTCATAGTTTGTGTTAATAGAGGGTCATTACATTGGATTCCAGAGTGAAATAAATCTTAATGAAACCTTTTAGAATGTATTAAATACCACTTTCAGTTTTTGTATTCTGTAAGTAAGGACTATTAACATCTGGAATATTCCCTTTTATAATTTTCTTATCTTTTTAATGCTCTTCCGGAAATTCCTTAAAGCTCTAAGGACAAATTTCTAATAGTAGTTCTTTCCGATATAGAACTCTGAAATGTTAATAATTAGCTAGATTAGTAATGCCTACCGCTTAGGCCATACGGGCGTGAAGATATTTTTTAGCAATTAAAAATTGAGAGTTATTCGAGACTTTTTTTCTGTTTAGTATTTAAAACAAATAATTTAAAAGGTTTTACGAAAATTCTTTGATTTTGGTCTTCGATTACTAGGTTTAAGATTTTTAATATTTACAGCCCTCCACTGTATTGTAGGTTGTGATATGATTTTAATATGTCTAAAACTATTTTTTTTTTTGAGTTATTCAGTGCAGATCAACAGGTATATGTGTATTTATAGATACAACTTAGCATGGGTCTAAATTCAAAATAGCTTTTCTTAATGTCTTTTATATTTTTGAATTTTACATTTTACATATGTAATGACATTTTTGAAAAAGTATAAATAATTTCCTAAAATTGTTTAGAAATATGCCACACTCTAGAAAATTTAAAACCAAATTATCTTGTTGAAATATGTTAGTACAAAATTAATAGTTGAAATATATTAATTAATCGCCTCAGTAGTCTAGCGGTCCGGCGTCGGTCTTGACTATTTGAGCTCCCGGGTTCGATCCCCGGGTCGGGCAACAAAAAACTCAGAATATGAATATTTTTAGTCACCTAAAAAAATAACGTTGCCCGGGATTGTAAATGTGCCCCGTTGGCGATAGGCTTGCTTAGGCGATAGACTTTGTGTCTTCGGCTAGTCGTGGGTGCCCTGGTAGTGTCTCTGCATACTCCTTGGCGCATAATGGGCGTGAAGATACTACTATTAATTATCGTATCATCGTATGTGGAATTCTTTTACTTAGAAATTTTAAGTAAAATCGCCAAGAAACTACAATAAGTCGCTACAAAGTTGCATCCATATTAAATTCACTAAGGTACTAGCGCCTAAGGTAGCCCATAGTTTTTAATTGAATCTTAATTTTTGGTAAAAAATTCGATTCAGGATTTGAATCCTCAGTTGTTCATATAGATAAAAGGTGCATGTAAAAGTCCAGTCTAATGTGATTTTATTCTTTCTTTAAAAAAATGCAAAAATTTGTTACATTTGTCTATTAGTAAAATGTGGTATAACCAAATTCACTCAATGTTGTTTTTGTTTTTAGTGAAAATGATTATGAGATGCTATATGCATACTAATACATTTATATTGATTTTTGGAATTCATTTGCCAATTTTTTAAAGTGAAATTAGCTTCTAGCATCCATATATAGATACTATAATAAAACCATAATCCATATATACATAATAAAATATGTATCCTTAATAAATTTGTGTAACAATGGCGCCCGAAAATAACACTGTCTTGTTGAAAGAATCCTTCTAAAAAAAAAAGTTCCTTTTGTTATAGGCGTACAAGCCGCATAAATACCTATTGTCAAAAAGAATCTTCCATTGTAATTTATATTTAATTCGTTTTACACTGACAATATTTATTAGTTTAAGGTTTTTTTATTATTAAGTCATTACAATAATAGCATATTTTTTAGTCTTTAGTACTGAAATGTGAGTGTGATTTTTTCAATGATATACGTTTAATTTGACATTATAACATCAAGCAACTAGTGCAGTGGAATTTCAATAATTTGTAAAAAAAATCTTTTAAATTGTGAAAATTTGTTCTCTGTTCCATGTTCCACCATTATTTTCATAGATATCGTTCAGAAATAATACTAGCGATAAATTTGGTAGATTTGAATTTGAAGCAAGATGATAAACGAGGTCATTATTTTAACATTTCAACCTCCGTAGCATTTTTACTGAACGTGCCTCCACGCCGATCAAATAAAAACAATCTAAAATAATTAGTGCTTACAAAAATGATCTAAAATCGATATTATTTTTTTTGATATCTTTTTACTGTACAATAAACGTTGTCCCGTCTATAATTGGTATTTAAAACAATTATTGAGTGAGATAATTTTGAAAATACAATCACTTCAAAAACAACAGTCAGAAATTATTTTCAAGACAGCGCCGGTGTGAGCTAGATGTTGTGTCTTATTTTTTAGTCCAAGGCGGTTAAAAGGTTAATACTAAGTACGTTAACAATCTAGTAACTGTAATAAATATGTGGTAGGTATCTGTAAGATACGTGGATTTTTAGTTAATATACGGGACATTTACGATTTCATTTTGTCGTTATTTCGGTCCAGTTAGGGAGCCATTTCACGGTTTTGCTATCAGTTTCACCAGTCATTAAATTGACTAACTGATAACTTAGCGTGTAAAGCGATGACTGACATTTATATGCAAACACTTTGTTATCTGTCAATCAAACGTAACTTAGTGACTGATAAAACTGACAGCATAACCTATCGCTTAATGGGCATCTTGCTAGGCTGTGGAGGGTGATCACTAGAGAGTATTTAAATACCTGAAACAAATTCTCCTGGTTGTGCCAGTTGGAAGTTCCACTGTTGTAGTTGTTTTTTGCGAAAAAACTCGTAGCTGTCGAGTATTTTTATGTTCTACCTAAAATATGAAAAGTTATTGTTTTATACAATATTAATAAATATTTTTGAAACTCTAGAAAGGTTTATTATTCGACTGACCTAAGACTGAATGTTAGAATCAAGGCAGCTTGTCGTTGCTCGAAATTAAAAAATACAAATTATTACCAAGCTTTCATTTTGAAGAACGATTCTTGACGATTGTTTAATTTAAATTAAACTAAAAGCCATGAGTTGCCATATCTATACATAAGCGCACCCGGATTTTATAATAGCTACACGTTTTTTAAATATTATATCTTTATGTGGCTGTTTTTATTAGATTTGGATTAAATTGTAATAATGTATATGTTTTATCCATTATTTATTCCAAATTGTGAAGCAGTAATGTATAGGTGCATCCAAATTGTCATCCAAAAACTGTATCGCCTGATTTTTTTAGCTTCCTTTAAATGTCTTACCTTATTGAATAGGGTTGCAAGGATGAAAAAATCTACACAAAGGTGTTGAGATAGTCAACTTCTACTGGATGTTGCCGCAAGTATACCGAGCTTATGATTTAGGAAGGTTTGTGTTACCTAGAAACACGGCTGGCTTCAGTCGTCTCACTAAGGGGGCAAAAGGGACACATACCTAAGGTTTATTCAGGGCCGATTGAATTTAATAGACGAATACTGTTCGACTTAACCCTTAGCACCACTCGTTATTTCCGGCAACATCTATACACTCGTGAGGGACCTAGATCCCCCATGTATTTTTTTTTTATTTCACTTACCATATGATCTTCCTGTCCTGGACACAAGTTTTTATCAATTTTGCTTAAAAAAATAAAAAAAAGAGAAGATGAATAGGTAATCTAAAAATTATACTTACATAACTACACTCGTGGGTAACCCAAGTCCCTCAATCGCTCGTAACTTACCAACCACAGACGTTAGCAAGACACACGTCCATTTCCCACGACCTCTCGGGCGGCAGTGAGAATACACGGAATCGCGAACGAGTAAATTTTAAAATAAAAAAAAAATATTCACAAAAAAAAGCTTGGTGGGGGACTGTACACAAATGGTGTTAAGGGTTAATCTGAAGTCTAGGGGTTGGGGATAAAAACCTCAATGATATCCTCCCCAATTTAATTTGGCTTTGGTTATAAAATTGGCAACACAGTTTATTGTTAAACTGCTTCCCTCCACTTATAATATTTACATCATAGCTAATATTGAGTGGAAATAAAGCCTCCCTGATTATTCCAAAGTTTAATTGTTTTTTATGAAAAAAAGAACCAGAGGTATTTTTAATTTATTATACTAGGTTATCGTATATTTATTAAAAGTAACTTGTTGACCATATTTTGTGTACATTGGTGCCGATGAGCGGTATAATATGGCCACGAGCGAAACTGGCTCAGTGATAAACATTGTTGCAGGAGGAGACACCGCAAGGCTTCTTCGAAGACCACGGCCTGGGATAAGAAACAAAGAATTCGCCAAGTTTAAGAGATCGACGAACGCCTATGTTTATCGGTAGAAAGTATACAAATTCTAGAATTTAGTTTCTTAACAATTTACTTATTATATCCAAGTTATATACCTAAATTATTTAAGAATTATTAATTATTATTATTCATTAATTACTATAGCTTACATAACGTTTTCGAGAATAAGCATCTCAAAGCTTTTTATCAACACAGAACGCTTACATTTGCTTTGCTACGAGTACAAAAGTGTATACAAAGTATCTTCTACAAACATAGATGCTGATCATAAGACACGTTACTTAGACTTTTCAAGTAACCCATGCAATTAAATATTACTTTGGAATACAAACTATTGTTCTAAATTTAAGAGAATACTCTACATATGCATATTATCATTGTGTATCATAATAATGAAAGTCGTATTTTATCCACGTTGGTTTTGTTGCAATAAGTTTCAGAGTTACATTCAACTTAATTTTTTTTTCATGTGAATGAAAATAAACACTTCCTACTTTAAACTCAATTGTGCCAAAAGTTTGGTACTGAAATACTCGTACATATTCCATAATAATTTTAAAATAGAAAATGACAAATCTACTTTTTGACATGCGTAGGAGGTATCCTAAATGAGTTTTAGTATATTATGACTACAAATGCAAATCTGTACTTATGATGAGATAGAATCTGGATATTTATTTTGTGTAATGACCCGCAGACTTTGTTACATGCGACTTTCCTTGAACTCCCTGAAAGGCTTTATGTACCAGCAAGTGCAATAACAAAGAACGTAGATATCAAGTTAAATTCTTCAATATTGTACAAATGTTAATATAATTGTTAAAACAGCCGTGATAATGCGCATCGAAATCGATCCATCTATTCAAAAGTTATGATGCCACAGACATACACACGCAGACACGTTAACCTTACAACTCCCTTTTTTCCGTCGGGGTTAAAAAAAATTGCTGGCGTCTGTAAATTAATGTTAGGAAAACTTGAACAGAGCCTTATACTGGCAACTGAGAGAACTAAATTCCAGACCCTACTAAGCTATACATTAACAATTAGTACCTTGCGTAGTTACATAATCGACAGACTTATGGTAAATGCTCTGTTTTTAAGTTTTTTCCATATACTAACTTACCCAATTCACTTACTATAACTACTATTTTAAATTTATATAGCACATTGCCATCTGAGGTGTCCTAAAGCAACCCTTGTTTTTAAGCAAGTTCAAAAAAACGGGGAGGTTATCAATTCGGTCGGTATATTTTTTTTATGTATGTACACCGATTTCTCCGTGGTTTCTGAACCGATTTACGTAATTCTTTTTTTGTTGATGCGAAATAGTTTTGAATTGGTCCCATAAAAATTTGATTCAGGTAGACCTATTAGTTTTTATTTTATGAGCATTTTTACCTATTCTCACTTATCCCGAGGTTTAAAAAAAATAAATGTAATCATATCAGCAATAATCTAAAAAGTGATAAATAAGAATAACTACGTGAATTAAAACCGACTTCAGAACTAAAAAGAAGTCGGTACCAATCCAATTTAATACTTACTTATAATGGAATTATTAGTTTAAGGCTTGGCTCCGACTTCAAACCTATTAGTAAATAGCGCATAAAAAGTAATAGGTAGTATATAATTATTATTAAATCTTTATTATTTTTAGTTTTGAAGTCGGTTTTAATTAACGTAGTTATTTTTATTGCTATCAGCTCTGCAAAATAACGAAAATAAAATATTGTCAGATAGAGATTTATGTATTTATGAGATTTACGATTTTGTAATCTTAACATTGAGGCTTAACGTAAGATCCCGGTCAAGCGTGATGCGATATTTTCAGCCGGTTATGAACTCGTTTTAATGTACTTAAATATTGAGACTGGATAACTTAGTTTTCATTTAAGTAGAAATGTTCAAGTTTTGTAATAATATTATATTAAAAATGTACTTAACCGTTAGGTATACGGCCAATATTAATAACCCAAGATAAGAGATAGTGGTATTTTAGCTCAATAGTCAAGTAACTACTATTATTTTTCAGTATTTAACAAAAGTATCTTAACATCAAACTCTGATAGGCCTATCTATATTTGTAGATAGGTTATTAATATTGGCCGATAGAAAATATGCAATTAACAATAAATACATCATTCCCCTTAAGGTGTCTAATAGAAAATACTTCTAGTATTAGTTTTTCCTAACGCTAGCCTTAGTTATCTTTGGTTTTAGCTGGCTTATTATTGGAAAAATTTAATTATTATTTTTAGGGTTTAAATGTTAACTGAACAAAATTTCTTGAACTTATATTTTACATGCATTTATTATTAGGTAATAAGTAAATTTAGAAGCAAGCCAGGTATTTACAGAATCAAAAAAAATTGGTTGAATAAATTAAAAAAAAATGTAATTTGTCATTTTTGGTATGATTTATCCAAAAACGAAAACGAGCCTTGGGACAAATCATTACTTTTATAAGATCTGGCTCTAATATATCTAATCACGGTAATTAGCTATCAACTTTATGGAATCATAAGTCATCATTAATTTTAAACAATGATTAAGTACTCATACCTACTTTTGAATTAGTGCTTTACCATAGGAATCGGGAATTCTGTGAATTATAAAAAAATCGTCATTTGTAGTTACAGATACTATTAATACCTATCTAATAATTTTCCAATGTTATTAT
This sequence comes from Calephelis virginiensis, assembly GCA_002245475.1. Lineage (NCBI taxonomy): Eukaryota > Metazoa > Arthropoda > Insecta > Lepidoptera > Riodinidae > Calephelis > Calephelis virginiensis. The sequence continues at coordinate 240,417 of NJDC01000853.1, read as the reverse complement.
ACTATCATGTCTACCATATCAGAGCTCCGATATTAAATGAGCATTATGGGGCCTACTATTAAAACGTGCAGCTATTTATTATACTTAAATATTTAAAAAAAATGTATTTTATTTGGATCCCATGTTAGATACCTACCTTAATTTGGGGACGAGAAAACATCTTTATTTGCTATATTCCATCGTCGGCGCTTGGTAAAATTTCCAAATATTCGTATTTTTAAACAAAGAAACACTTGTACTGTTTTACGTATCACTTATAATTTATTGTTTTGTAAATAGCCTACCGGTTTCACTTATACAGCATCATCAGGGCTAAAACTTAAACTAGAGTAGTTAAGAAAAATATCTATGAATGGCTGACCTTTTGAAAAGTATACTTAATATCTATAAATGTATTCTTAATAGTGATATGGACCTATACCGTGCCAAATTTGGGAAGCCTTTATAGTTTGAGATCCATGAAAGTCCTTCGGAATTTTTAACAGACTCAAAAAAATGTTGGTGTTTATTATACAACTAATCGGCCAATTACGAACCGATTTTGATTTTTCTTGCAAAAGGTAGGTCATGATTCCCAGCCTGCTAGATAAATTTTGTCATGATCTGACTAGTGATATTTGACTTATAGCTAATAATTAGATTTAATTTTATTAGATTTATCAGTCTCTGGCAGGTATTAATTAGCTATAGTTAGCTATTTAATACCTGCCAAAGACGATGATAAATTTCGTACTAGGTCCATAATTTCTATCCTAGTTGGAAGCTTTTGTAAAATCTGAGTTTTTCAACGGATCTCTCGAATGCTACGCATTTCATAGAACCATTGAATCAAGATCCTCTTCTTCAAAAAAAATCATATGTATCCCCAATACGGTATTCAGATGGTATTCCACTTATTAAATATCTTTTGTCCAATGGTTAAGTCTACATTGGACAAAAGATATTTAATAAGTGGAATACCATCCTAAGACAGGCTATCTTGCTAACTATGCGATATTTAGTCGAGTGTACGAGGGCCATTCAATAAATTTTTAGCCTAAGAAAAAATAAAGAAAATTTTGAGAAAGTAAAGATTTATTTTTCAACATAGTCTCCTTTCAATTCAATACACTTAACTTTTTTAACCCGTCAAAAAAATACGATTTCCCGAGGTCTTCAAAATAGGCATCTGTGGCGGCGATGACCTCATCATTCGACCCAAATCTTTTGCCGGCGATTGACTTTTTCAGATTTGGGAATAAGAAAAAGTCGCATGGAGCCAAGTCTGGAGAATGCGGTGGATGGGGCAGCAATTCGTAGCGCAATTCGATCAATTTGGCCATGACAACGGCGGAGGTGTGAGCCGGCGC
>NJDC01000853.1:214390-238847 GCA_002245475.1 Calephelis virginiensis | reverse complement strand
CTTATAAAAATCTTAATGTTAGTCTCGGTTGTTACCTACTAATTGGCAGGCGTGGGACTCTAGGTCTAGATTTTTATTAGTTAAAGTAGTCTGGAATAGATTTCTCTGTTTACTCTTCTAGTCATAATAGGTAATACCTCATCTTTTGAAAATATTTTTTACTGGACGGTGCAGCGAAAAAGCAGACGGCTCTACTTATAAGAACCGTGGCCTATTATTTGTGCGTTGGTGTCCCGTGGCCAGGAGGTTAAACGTAATTAGCAAGTCACCATAAAACGGTGGACCTCGCTAAGATAAGCCGAGTATTTTTGTCCTGAAAAAAGTTTTATACCCGAAATCTAATTTTAGGGCGTATGTTGCTATAATACATTGTTGGGCAAAATAGAGGAATACGAGAAACGTATTGTTGCGACGTTGTAAGACGAAAAGTCATGAAAATGTATGAATTTCTTGTGTTAGAGTTTTTCTTAAAGAATACGTGCCACCTGCCTGCCTGCTTGCTAAACAGCTCTTAAGAGGCGAGCATAGGTATATCTCACTAACACATGATTGTGGCAGTTTTAGCATCGCCTATTTCTGCAGCAGTCAAGTCAGTGCTTACTTTAGCCGTGTCTCGGTTTTTAAGGTAGGTAAAGGATAGCGAAGCGGAAAAGATTAGTTAAGCATGAGACTTGCCTCAGGTTTGCAGGTAGTGAGGGCCATGTTCAGTCTATAGCCAACAAAAAGAAACGTAGGTAACGTTTCTTTCACTAGGAAATATGTAGTTTCGACATTTCTTGTTGTCGGCCCTTTTTGGAAGCTGTAGTGGGACCTCTTGGCACCTTCCCTCAGCAACCAGGAACAGCAGCAGAAGTGGGCAGCTGGGAAGGCGTTTAGAGAAGTATCCATCCACCACTATGTTAACAGAAACTAAACAGTCAAACTTAACTGAAGTTTGGCTGTTAGTAGGGAGAATCCTGATAATAGGGGAGTTTAAAATGAAAATCTAAAGGGTAACACTTGTATTTCCCACAGTATTATGTATATATAATGTGTCCCTCTACTTGTAGACTTTTAAATACTTAAAACTAAAGAATGACCTTAATCATGGCTATTCATATCGGTAGAAAATACGTAATATAATTACAACTACACTTATTATATTGCTATTATTAATACTTATTTACACGCGTTATTTAACAGTTATTACGCATTGATATCACCGATAGGTATATACCATAGAAGCAAATAATATTACCTTGCTTATATTATTGATACTATTAAATAACACGCAGTGTGTTTTTAACCAATTCTCCATTTTTATGTATGGAAATTGATTTTTGTCGTTTCTAAACCGAAGTTCTTTTTTTATTTGAGAGTGTTCTTCCGAAATGGTTCCATTGCCACCAAATCTGATGAGGAATTCTATGAAAATCGAAGTCGGTTTTTTCAGTTTCACTAAGATTTAAATTATCGCCTCTGGTCTAGCGGTCAGGCATCGGACTTGACTTCTTGAGGCACCGGGTTCGATCCCGGGTCGGGCAACAAAAAAATAGAAAATGCGTATTTCCAATTTCCTAATAAAAATGACTACCCGTAATTAGATATGTGTCCATTTGGCGATAGGCTTGCTCGTCTTCGGCTAATCGTGGGTTATGCCTCTGCCTACCTCTTCAGTAATATGGGTGTGAAGATACTTGACTTTTTAAAGTATCTTCTAAAAAGTATGTCACAGAGAGTAAAATTAAAAACCATTGTTAAGTAAATATTTAATCAAAAGATCCATACATTAAAAATATTTTGATTGCCTTCTTAAACATCTTCAAAATTATTTTTCCTTAACAATACTTCAGTCGATTGTATGAATTATTAAATACACCAAAACAATGTGAGTACACTTTATATACTTCATTGTGGTTTATATCAAATATTAAAAAAGATTAAAAAAATATATAAATCATTCCTCCCCATTGGATTTAGCTTCGGGGGTGGATTTGACAATTTCCACTGTGGTGGGGGCGGTTTGTTGAGTGTTGTTGGAGCCGTTATCGGACTTGGGTTCGGCGTTCTTGTGTTTTGGGTGATCAGGCACTTCCTCCCTCTGCTGCTGCTCATTGGTCACCTTGGCGAGGTGGAGGGCTGCGAGCAGAGCTGTGACGTACCGACGGAAGTCTAGTTCAATACCTGTTACAGATAAAAAAAACATTTATTACTATTTTTAATCAAATAGTTCAAGCGCAGTAAAATTGCAAAAAACCTATATTTCGATTCAGATTTGATTTCAATAATTGTGTAGTTTTAGTAGGGTTTCCTTAATGTATCCGAGATCCCATAATCAAATCCAGACTAGGTGGCAACAGGCTACCTCGGAAGTAAGCTCTTTCAAATAAGAAAAAAAATAAAATAGATTTAGAAATTCAAAAAAAAAAATTAGAAATCACGGAAAAATCCATTAACATATTATATAGAAAACATAAGAGTCAAACATATTGCCTCCTACTTTGACGTCGGTCGAAAACATTTATTATTACCAAGTTTGAAAAATATAAGATTATATTACTTGACCGCCTCGTTTGTGGAGTGGTGGTTCGTTATCAACCGCGAGTCAAGGTTCGATTCCCGACAGGGGAGGCATTTGTGAGATGAACATTTAGATGGCTGCATTTCCGGGTCTGGGTATTTATCACCCCGAGTGGCTTTTATATCACCGATTTTTGTAACTATTTTCAAATCTAATATTACTATTATTCGAATTTACGCATGAAACTTGCAACTTACTACGAATTTGATTACCACGAGTAATATGTATCAATGTCATAAAAAATCAGTAGGGTTACTCTTGAAATTCGATTTCATGCAAATTGAAATGAAATCGGTTTTGTGTCAATTTTTAGCGAATTATCAACACTTGGAACGGAACACAACTGGAACTACGTAGTTCCAAAAAATTAACGATTTCGATAAGTAATAAAATATTATTTATTATTAACTTAAATATTGACAATTGCTAGTATTATGTTCAAGAGTACAAAATGACACAAATCAAATTCTAATTTGCATGAAATCGAGAGTCAAAGGTCTAATTTGCATGAAATCGAGAGTCAAAGGTAGCCCTACAGGCGAAAACTTAAAATTAATTTTGCACTGGGCGAAGTTCCAATCAAACACGATCACTCACCGGATGTCCTGAGCTCGTTGACTCTGGCGGAGAGGTTGGCCCAGACGCGGCGCGCCGCCACCGCGCTCAGGCGGCCCACGGTCTGGATCGTGTGCGTGGCTGGGTCGCTCTCCATAGGGACCACTTCCGATGATGCTAAAACCGACAACTGCTTTGAGAATTTGTCGACGTCGAGATGCGACTACCCCATCGCCTAGTAGTAGTAATCTAGTAAGTTACTTGATTATTCCGTCATTGAAGTCAGTCATATCTTTATACTTGGGTGCGGTGCTGCATTGGTATCATTGCTTTTCTCGTACTTGCTGGCATAGCATCAGCGCTCGCCATTGTCCTGTTACGCGCTAGAGGGCGAGGTAAGCAGTAGATTTACGCATGCCTAGAATCCCATCCACAGAAAGTGATGCACTAGTAACATCTATGGTGTCTACAGGCAAAAGATCTCTTACCTTCAGAAGAATAGCTTATTCGTTATCTTACAACTTAAAAAACTCGCGACAGTTGCCACCTAGTGAAACTGTCTAGTTATTTATCTAATACACCGGGGGGAAAATAGTGTTTTCCCCGTGTTGGTCCGGGTCTCCGGCGTAGAATACACTATCTGCCTCTCTGCCTGGCAAGCTCGTAAGAGGCAAGCATAGGTTACATGGATCATAAGCAGCAAGACCACTGGTGAAAGATGGCTTCGCACCAATTTCCACCGCTTTAGCTATTCCTGCCGCCAGTATCATGTTTCAGGTCCGGGAGGTCGGGTAGTCGGTATAGTTGCACAATAGGCCTGACACCTCGACCACAGAACAGCGACGCACCAACAATTTCGCTGTATAATGCAATAAAAAAATCTATAAGGTCATATATTGGAATATTTTTCCCCGTGTTGGTTTGGGCGCCTTTGCAGAATAGACCATCTGCCGTCCTGCCAGGCAGTTCATAAAAGGCGAGCATTGGCTTACCATCACTAACACCGTGACATCTGACTAGATGGTCGAGTTTCGCAGCGACTCACCCGGATTGGTACCACCGCCTTACCTATTCCTGCCGCCATAACGTCATGACGTGATCCGGTTTGGAGGGTAAGGTAGCCGGTAAACTTACTTTGGCTCGAGGCCTAACATCCGGGCCTCAGGTATGGCAACGCACCATTACCACCTTTGGTGTCTTTAGGCGGCGTGAATTTCTTACCATCAGGAAATCCGTCTGCTTGTTTGCCTTCCAATATCATAAAAAAAATCCTACAACAGCTTAAACCAGATTGATCCTCATATGTATTCCTCTAGAACAGACGTTATGGCGACTTTTATTCAAGCGAATGTCTTGATCCGGCTTGAGCTAGAAACTTCTAGAGCAGTGGTTCCCAAAGTTATTTGGGCTACGACCCATTTAAAAAAAAGTTCCCAAGCTCGGGACCCATCTCTAGGACATTTAACTTTTAACAATATGAATAAAGGACTACGGTTGAACACAATTTTTATTATTGTTTTAATAATTTATTTATTTAATTAAGTCTTAATTAAAAAACTAAATCAAAATGAGAAGAATTAAATTGTCGGTCGTATGGTGTATTATCGGTAGGCAGGGCCCAATCAATATCTTGCGACCCACCAGTGAGTCGCGACCTACAGTTTGGGAAGCCCTGTTCTAGACGAACGTATAGACGTTCGACGTGTATAGACCCAATAGCCCTGCGAGTCAATAGTGTCTCGCAGGGCTATTTGGTAAAAAGTTTAAAAGAGAAACATTATTCAAACGTCAAAGTGCACAGTACAGTCTTGGAGAAGACAGCGTACTTTCTGGACCTTGACCCTATAATCTTGTAGACAGATGCTTTAATTATAAAAATCTTACCGTTAACCTCCTCCTTGGTGGGTGGCAGATACTGGTCCAATATACGCATGGCGTACATCGCGCCAGCGTCTACACCATACACAGCCTTCTGGCCATACGCTGTGGACAGCAGCACGTTAGCCTTGGTCCAGGTGAGCTCCTTCAGAGATTTTACGCGTTGTTCCGCGACACCCTTCGCGCCATATACCTGAACAATAAATTACATTTGATATCATTTATTTTGCAAATACTAAAAAAAAGAACGAATTAAAAAATAAAGGGGCCTAGGTGTTTATTAAATTTATTCTAGTATTTATTGAAGTACTCGTATTTCATTTACTAACACACATAACAAGTATATAATGTGGATACTTTAGGGTGAGTGTTGTTTTCTGTGTTGAATTCTGAACATTATTCCTACTACATAAGCCGCTCACAAACCTAGTCATTTTGGTACAACAGTAAAAAACAAACATAAATGTAATTATCACATTTCTAAATACACAATCATGTTTTTGTAATAGGTATTTAGGAGTACCTATTCTAGTCGAAGATCACACAATATTTTATAACCTGTACATACATATGTATCTCTTACATTCAACGCATTTAAACCGCAGAAACAAACTTAAATATTTTTTGTTTAACTCGTTTGATTTGGTTTTCGTTAACTATTTTAATAATTAGTGATTAATTATAATAGTCAAACGTTAAATAAATTCTCATTATTATGTATAACTCCTCAGATGTTGAACATAATATATCCACATGACAGAACTGAGAACACCATGAAGCATACGAGTTTAATTTAAAAAAAGACTACTCAAAATTGGGTTCATCTAATTCGAATTAAGATTCTCCTTTCGGGTTTCCCAATTTTCTAATTAAAAAAATGTTGCTCGGGATTGGATATGTACCCGGTTGGCGGTAGGCTTGCCTCCTAACATATTGTGGGACTTAGTGTCTTCGGCTAGGTTGTGCCTCTGCCCACCCCTTCGGGGATATGAAGATACTTTTTTTTAAGTTAGGCGGATTCGGCCAACTTCTGAACTCAACGGCACTTCTAAACACTTATTTAATTTAATTATTGTGTTTTTCACGTCGTCTCTTTGTTACCAAACCACATGATATATACTAGACCTGTTTTGATAAAGTTTTCCCTAATTAAATGATAGCAACTCAATTAAATTTTAAAGTGTTTATAGTTTATACCAGGTAAATAATCGAAGCATTTTAGATAGATTAAAAAATATGTTTAGCCGATTGGTCAATGCTACGAGCATTCTCGTAGCTCATAAATCCGAAAATATGTTTCTATCATGTGGCCTAAACTGGAATTTATATCGACATATGGTTACCCTTTGACATAAAGATATAAAGTTAAGCTATGATATAAAGTTTGTATGTCCGATAAACGTCTAAACTAATTCGTGTCGAGATATGGTTACCCTATGACCCAGAGATATTAAGTATTAAGTTGGCATGTCCAATAAAATTCTAAAACGATTTGCGTCGTCCTAATATGGTTACTCTATCAGCCAGAGATGTACCTATATCTCAATCAAGTACTACCTATTCTAAATATAAAACGCTGGTAATGTCGCAACCAACATTTGTTGGTATCTGGTAGTACCACAGTCGAAGGTCACAGATATGTACGTACATAAGGTCGAATAGTCTAACGAAACAAGGTCCCCTACGGTTGCTGCCGAATCCGGTTCGTAGTGCAGCGGACGCTCTTTATCATATCGACCAATTATCTTATCGAAAGGATATTTATGTTTTCGAGAACATTCTGACATTGCGCAGTGTTTATTCTAATATTGTTAGTTAGCAACAATCTTAACAAAGACTTGATGTCATTTCCAAATATTGCTGACTCTCTTTAAAGCATTGACCTCTCTTTCTGAGAGTTTTGTAAAGTCAAAACGAAAGAGAGGCCAGTAAGTGAGTCAGCAGTATTTCAAAATTGAGTCTTTGTTAGGAGTATAACCTCCAGTAGTAATATAGCTACATGGCTTAATGTAGCTACCTGCTTTAACGTTAGGGAACCTACGCCTTACCTATTCCTACCGCCATCCATACTTATATCATAAATGCGTGTCTGTTTGCTCCTTCACGACTAAACCGCTGAACCGATTTTGGTGAAATTTGATATGCATATAATCCGTGTTGGTCCGGGGCCCTTTGTCCCCCGAGTTGGTCTGGGCTAAGCCCGTAAAAGGCGAAATTAGGCTTACCGTCACTAACACCGTGACATGTAACTACGTGGTCGAGTTTCGCAGCGACTCGCCTGGTTTGGTACCACCGCCTCACCTATTCCTGCCGCCATAAAGTCATGATGTGTTCCGGTTCGGAGGGTAAGGTAGCCGGTAAACTTACTTTTGCTCGAGGCATAACATCCCCGGCCTCAGGTTGGCATCGCACCATTACCAACTTTGGTGTCTTTTGGGGGCGTGAATTTCTTAGAATCAGGAAATCAATCTGTTTGTTTGCCTTCTAATGTCATAAAAAAATATAGCTAAAGATGTTTTCAAACATACGCTCTTTTAAAAAAAAAAAACCTCAAAGGACTAATAACAGAGAATGAAAGATTGAATAAAAATCGTACTTATTCTACGATGACGAAGTAGTGAGCAAACACCTAGTAATAAATAAACCCTGGACATATTACACAAATTGTATTAAACCCCAAATGTAAGCAAATTATGCTTGTGTTATGAGTGTTTGCCAAATACTAATATAGATATACCCAGAGCCTGACATAAAGACATCTAAATGTTCCATTACACAAATGTTTGCACCCGTCGGGAATAGAGTCCATTGAACAAAATGTCATGTCCTGGTCCGGAGATTAAGATAACCGCCATTTGTACCACTGGAGGGTTACCATAAGCTCATAAAACAGTATTATTTCAATAACATTAATTTTCATCAAAGAAAGACAACCTTATGACGTATACCATAAAGTTGCTTATAAAAGCGAACATTTATTAAGATGGAAATAATACTGCTATAAGCGTTCATGGTAGGGCCCCTGGCCTAACAACCAAGGCAGCGACGAACCTATATCTACGGTGTCTATAGGCCGCGGTCTTCTCTGACCAATGGGAGCGAGCCGCATGATTGTTGGCTGTCTTATCACATAAAAAAGTTAAACTCTTTTATAAAAAATTTAATACTTTATTGCACATAAAAAGCAAAAATTTACAAAATACAGAAATACGCATAAAAGGCGAGCTTGTCTCTAACTACAGAAACGTCTTCCAGTCATCCCAAAAAAAATGGAAGGCATCGTGTACAACAAACTATAGCTATACTTAGAACAAATAAAAATAATCATTTATTAACATGTACAGGTAGGTCGTTAATAATGACCGAAAGATTCCTCATCTGGTTTCGGTCTCTTCGAAATACATAGAACTGCCTAAGAGTCAGGCAGTTCATAAGAAGTAAGCGTAGTTGTTTTGTCAGTAATACCATCACGGATGAGTTCCAATAATTAATCCGGATTACCCTCAAGTTATCTTAATCCTGCTAGCACGTCAGAGATTGTATAGGGTAGGACAGTCAGAAAGTAACATTTACAAAAGCCTTAAAAACGTTTCGTTATCGTCATCTTTGGAGTATAGGTGTATCGATGGAGTGTATTTTTTTAATTAGTTGTTTTTATGGTATTGGAAGGCAAACAAACAGAATGATTTGTTCATGACGGTAAGGAATTCACGCCGCCTAGACATCAAAAGTGGTAATGGTGCGTTGCCAACCCGAGGCCGGGATGTTAGGCCTCTGACAAAAGTAAGTTTACCGGCTACCATATCCTCCGTAACGGCACACGTTAGGTATATAAGATGATACCAATCCGGACGAGCCGCTGCTAAACTCTACCTCTAACGGCTTATCGAGTTTACTATAGTCGCTAGCGTCAACGTTATTTGTAAGAAAACCTTTAACACAGCCCCTACGATGAGTTAACGGCATGTCGAGTTAACGACATGTCGAGTTTACTATATTCAGTATAGTAAATTATTTGTATGAAAACTTCGAACAGCACCTGTATTGATTACTAAGAGAAACACATTTTTAGACCAAAAGTGTTGTAGATTTCGACACGCAACTTACCGAAAGTAATCTATACCAACTCTTGGTAAAGGCTCAGCTTGTCTAGTTTACTATAGTCGCTATCTACGTAAATGATTTGTGACAAAATATTAAACAGAGCCCCTACCACGGGTTAACGGCTTGACGAATTTACTATAGTCGCCAGCGTCTACATAAATTTTTGTATGAAAACTTCGAACTCTCTATTGGTAACTAAGATCACTAAATTTTTAGACTAAAAACCGCTATAGATTTCGATACGTCAATTACGAACTCATGGTTAGACTGAGTGAGTGGCCGTTGCAATTATTCCGTCAAATTACACTTCATTACGTTCGAAGTTCGAATAACAAACCCACTGAATCATCAGATAACCGACCTTGGACTTCTTTTATCACTATGTAAATGGTCCTACGTAAACAATACCTAGCACAAAATACATTGTAATGATGAAATTACTTAAGATATAAAAAGACTAACATTCACACATGCAAGACATATACGTGCACGATTAACTACACTGACCAACCGCTATTCTCGATTTCGATTCCCGACGGGGACAGCCATTTGTGTGATGAACAATTAGAAAGTATCTTCACGCCCACATCCCCGAAAAGGTCGGCAGAGGCACAACCAGTGCACCCACGACAGGCCGAATACACTAAACCCCACAATGTGATAGGTGGCAAGCCCACAGCCAACCGGGCACATGTACAATCCCGAGCAACCGAACAAATTTTTTTTATTAGGAAATTAGAAAAAAAAACACATTTTCTTTTCGTTGCCCGATCCGAGAATCGAACCCGGGAGGGACCTCAAGGAGTCAAGTAAACCATAAAGGCGACTGAACATTTACATATTGTCTGAATTTTCGGGTTTGGGTGTTTATTAAATTTATTGTGGTCTAGGAGTCCCTATTCTCCCTCCGTATTTCCTAAGGTGGATACCTAATTTTGTCAAACCTTCGTCGTGACGAGTACCATCGCCTGTCTATTGTTGCCGCCATTACTTCAGTGCTGACACTATTGTTGCGGTTTGTAGAGAAACTGACAAACGAACTGTTATTAGTTAAAAATGCATAAAATTTTTGTTCATATTCACCACCCTTTATGCACTTATCATCGATGAGACCATCGACATAAAAAATATGCAGAATTATTAGTAATATTTGAAATAAGAATTAATAAATAGCGACAGGGTAGGGTATCTAACAACAAATAAACCCTGGACAGTTGAAGCCTGTTATTGCAGTTGTACTGTGCTTACTATTCGATTTGATCACAACGAAAGTGCATTCAAACTAAAGTATAATGACTATGCTTCAACAGTCTACCTTTATAAAAAAAAAAAAAAACTAATGAATAATGTTGTAATAATCAGGTATAAGCTATTTCAAATTACCCTCAATTCAATGAAAATAATGTGCATGTCGTCATTCATATTGGAGTTGGCAATATACCTACATACCTATGAATTATGATGAAACATTTCATATTAATCAACAATAACAAGTTTCAATAGGAAACTGCAACAAATATACACACATAAACGGAAAATACAAAGGATTTTGATAATAATAAAAACCGGTACTGTAAGTCAATTATTGTAATACTAATAAGATGCTACATAAAAAATATACATTAGGGTCAGTTCACATTATCGTACACACCTGATAATTTTTTGTTGAAAACAGGAAGCAGAGTAAAATCTGTGTTATCTAACATTACTTATCATAGTATGGCGGTGTATAGTACATATAAAGTTATGATAAATAAACTTGTTTTTTATCAACGTAATGAGTAATGACCAAGTAAATAGTAACACAGAAGGATATTACTTAATACTTGGAGTGGCGACGCGACGACCCCATCAACTAGAGTGATAATCTAATTAGTTCGACTGCTGGATTATTCTTAACTTCTGTGAGTTAGTCACGTCTGGATGTAGGTATCCGAATAGATTGCCTTATATTAGTTATATTTCTGCCACTACATACCTTTCGAACCTCATGTCATTAACGGATGACGGATAGTTGTATTTTGGTTTAGGGTTTAGATTAGCCAGTCTATATGCGAAGCATAAATCGTTGTTTATTGGTAAGTCTACCTATATATATATAAATTTATAAAGTATAATTATACTATATTACAATAAGTTTATAGTATTATAATTAAAAAATAAACTGTAGAAGACGAAATTCTGTGCATTTAAGACAAAAACGTAGACCGTTCAGCAGACTGAAAATGGACAGCACTACATAATTTTAGATGTTTGTCTGTCTGTCAGTGATAACAGAATCTATATCGCTATATTTTAATATTCATATATTTTGAACTCTCAATCGTCTTCGGTCTGATGAGCATGTCGCCTTAAGTCATACAGTAGTTATTGTTCGCGGTAAACTTTGGCCTACTTACGTGTGAACTTCGTACGTCTATCCGTCGGTTAACATATTCATTTTATGTTCCTGCTTTACGCAACATCCTGTTGTCTTACTTTACTGAAATAGAATCTAAAATAGTGTAACTTATACACTACACAAGAACACATATTTCAAGATCACTACATAGTATAAAACATAATCGTTTTCAGCTATCTGTCCATGTGCATACTTAAATTTTTAAAACTATGCAAAGAATTGCGATGTTTTTTTAATAGATACAGTAATTCTATGGGGAAGGCTTTATGTATAATAACATAGAAGTTTGTCCACCCGTGCGAACCTTGGACGGGCTGCTTGTATTTTATAAAAAAACTTCCTGATACTTTGCGGAAACATGATATATGAAACACAAATTATTTTGATAATTCTGTGTTCTTCCTACCATTAGGATATGGCAAACCCAAAAATAGGTTGGTGAGCGTGAGCGAAGGAATACTGGTTTCAGGTTGAGATATATAATACCGACCTAAATTTCTGGCGATTACATTTTTCCATATCCAAGCCCCCTGTGAGACTAAGTCGAGGTAGAAGGTATCATGGTGGACAAGTCAGACATAAAATAAAGTTTTTTTACGTAAGCTTTTCGAGCACTATCTTCGAACAGTAAACTGCCTCTCATATTTTCCCACTCAGCTTTTTTATGATATCGGAAAGCAAACAAGCAGACGGATTTCCTGATGGTAAGAAATTCCCACCGCCTATAGACCTAAGATAAGCCTATGCTCGCCTTTTGCGAGCTGCCTGGCACAGAATGGCAGATGGACTATTCTGCTAATTTAATACGTTCCTAAGTGTTAAATGGCATTAGACAGCACAGTGCACACGGCTCTCCTGATAACCGTGGTCTTAAGATACCATAGATGTTATAGGTGCGTCGCTGTCCTGTGGTCGGAATTTTAGGCCAATTGTATAAGGGTACCGGTAATCTATGGTCATTATGGCGACAGGAACAGGTAAAGCATTGAATCCCTATGTAAGCATGCACAGCACACTACCATCAGTGGTCTTGTTGGTAATAGCCTATTTAAGTGCTCGCCACTTACGAGCTGCCTGGCAGAGGCAGATGGTCTATTTTACCCAACGGATACGGACCAACATGGGAATTTATAATTAAAACCGAAATTTATTGCCTAAAAGTGGCGGGCATTAGTGCGATGGACAATAAAGAGAAAAACTGGAAAAACTCAGGGAAAAAAGAAAAAACTATATTTTAATTTTTCCCATACAAACTGTCATTAGCTATCGATGTCAAGAGGTAGGTAGGTACATTGCCAGATCGGCTAGTAACGTATAATTTGCTAACTCTGAGGTTAAATCAATTGTAATTAATTTGTCCAAAGATATATTTTTTATGTAATAGTAAGGCAAACAAGCAGACGGATTTCATGATGGTAAGAAATTCACGCCGCCTAGAGACACCAAAGATGGTAATGGTGCGTTGCCAACCTGATGTTGGGATGATAGTCCCCGAGCAAAAGTAAGTTTACGGCTACCTTACCCTCCGTACCGGAACACGTCATGACGTTATGGCTGCAGGAAAAGGTAAGGCGGTGGTACCAATCCGGGCGAGTCGCTGCGAAACTTTACCACCTAGTAGGATGTCACGGTGTTAGTGACGGTAAGCCTATGCTCGCCTTTTACGAGCTGCCTGCAAAGGAAGGTAGATGGTCTATTCTGCAAAGGAGCCCGGACCAACGCGGGGATAAATATTTATTATTATAAAACCTTCCAGCATTTTCTTGATTATCCACGTAAAATAGAATCACAATCGCATACAAAAAAATAATATCTATTTTCCTTGGTCATTGCATCACACGTAAATAGATGGACTTTTTTTGTTGTCAGTTTATGTAAAAAAAAACAATATTCACAGTAAGTACAGAATAACGACAGTCGGAGTTTGGGCGCCATCAAGAGAAAAGATGGTCAAGGTTTTTTTTATAAATATTAAATTTCGTGTTATTGAGTGAAATTAGTCAATTTTGGTGGCATTTTGTACAATTTTGTTCAGTGAAAGTGCTCTAATGAAATAATCATGAAGAAATTAGCGTATCGTGTATTTTCTCGTTGCCGCCAAATCTCATTACATGAGCTTGAGTAATGAGGCCACCGCTTTACCCAAGAGCCTGAAATGACTTACTGACGACTTATGACTGATGACTAATTATAATCGATTTAAATTGATATCAAATTTGATGCCAATTTCTACTTGACTAATGGCAAAATGCTAACGTGAAGGCCAAAACGTAAAAAATGTAAAGGAAACGACTGTCGGCTCTCCTAGTATCTAATAAAACCGGAAGAATAAAGTGTAACAGTCTTAAATAAAGTTTAATATTTAAAAGTACAAGTATTATTAAAACATGTGTATAAACAATGGAATTCCACCGAGTGTCGACGATGAAAAGCATAGATTCTAAATATGAGTCATCCTATAATGACTACTTGACGCTGAACCTAGCTCCATTGACGAAGGACGTACTTTGTCCGTCTACGCAATCACTTACGCATGTTGTTTGCTTATCAGACGTTACACCCTTGATATTATCACATCCTCTTGTCGACAACAGGTTAGCTTTTGTCTACAACACTCTGCAAACAAATATAACTATCGACACCTGTGATACAGACTCATAGCATAGATTAACCGACTACAATATTAAATGCAATGAATCATAATGTTATTTATAAAAGACAGTTTATCCCTATTAATATTATAAATGCGAATGTATGTTTGCTTGTTACACTATCACGCGAAAACTACTTAACTAATCATCATAAGATTTGCAAACATTCTTGGAGGTATAAAAACTAACGATACTTTTTTAATGACTTAAACGCAAGCGAAGCCGCGGGTAAAAGCCATTTTTATCTAATATAATAATAAAAATAAATACGATTATAATTTTGATACACTTGCACGCGAAAACTGCTAAACCAGTTATCATTAAACTTTGTATACATAATATTGAAGGTATTAAAAGAAACTTAGGATGATTTTTAATGACTAACACAAGCGAAGCAGTGGGTAAAACTATCCCTATTTAAATTATAAACTTAACTCATAATGAAACTTTGTACAACTACTCTTGAATTAAAAGTAAGATACTTTTTTAATGAGTTAAACGCGAGCGAAACCGCTGTTAAAGCTAATCACTAATAAATATCATTTGTAATTTTGTAATGACTAGTCTGCGCTGAACTTTGCTCCGTTGACGAAGTCTGAACTTTGTCCGTCTATGCGTCACGTACGCACGGTATTTTCCTATGAAATGTTATGCCCTTGATATTTACGCATCCTGTTAACTTCCCTTCATAATGTCGCCTACCTTCCGAACAGGTTTTTACTACAAGATTACATTCTAAAATTGCATTATTTTATTTATATATAAATATTTCTTTAGCTGAACAACCTAGCTTCGATAATATTTCTTTCTAATCTAATCGCAACGTTTATCACATGTACATAAATTTGTTTCTTTAACCGAAGTATAAATAAATTGTGTTGCTTATATTTATATATCATCACTTTATTCTTCAGATAATAACACAGGTAGCTCGACCTTTGTCAAACCTTTTTTGAACCCTTCTCGAGCTACTTATCAACAACCTGTGTTGATATCTCCGAATGAAGCGATTCAAACTAATAACCTTCAAACTTCACTTAGAAGTTTTCATCATATTATTTATTTACTATTTCAGGGTAGCTCTTTACCGAGATATTTAATAAATTTTGTCGTCAGTCAGATAGAAATATATTTGTTTTACTCAAATGCATTTTAATAAAAACAGATCATCACAAAGAAGAGAATTGCATAAATTAATAACAATACTAATGTATAAAATTCGTCAAAACAGCTAGATAGATCCGTTTTCGAGATATTGTTATATATAGCAAGTAACTAAGTATCTTCACGCCCATATCCCCGAAGAGGTAGGCAGAGGCACATCCAGAGCACCCACGACTAGCCGAAGACACTGGAGTCCCACTATATGATAGGTGGCAAGCCTATCGCCAACCGGGCACTTATCCAATCCCGAGCAACATTTTTTGGAAAAACCAAATTTTCTTTTTGTCGCCCGACACGGGAATCGAATCCGGGATCTAATGCAATCAAGTACAATACCTGGTCCGCTAGACCACAGAGGCAACTAATTCATATATGGCTACGGGTGCTTTCCGATCATCTCCCACACAAGAGCTGGAGGCATTTCTTGGCTTGCACCCGCTATTTATTCACGTACAGCGGGTGGGTAGGCTCGCTATGCTCCGCGCAATGGAGAAGGGTAAGTGTTCACGATTCTACAGACCTGTATGGCTTTTCATACAAACACGCCGGAGGTCAGCGAGCATTTCACCAGATTTTCCGTAGCGCTCTCATTGCGACCGCATTTATCCTACTCTCATACTTCTTCTGACATACCCAACTCTCTCCTCCTTACGTGGAATATACAGCGGGTGGGTAGGCTCGCTATGCTCCGCGCAATGGATAATGGAAAGTGTAGCTGGCGATCCACAACTTTGAGAACATTATATAATGAACTTATAGCAAATCATATCATGGCAATGCCATTGGATAGCATGATAAGTGATAATAGAATTAAAAAAAAAGTTATATACGCTTATTGAATAAGAGGCGTGATCACAATAGATCTGTCTAGGTCGCAGTGATCCTCGGGGTTATCCGACTCGGAACACTTCAACATTAATAATATTAGAATAAGATAAATTAAATCGCCTGGTAATATTTTTAGCCACTACCAGAATCAGAAAAATAATCGTTTTACTTCAATACATCACTACATAGTATAAAACATAGTCGCGTTCTCTGTCCCTATGTCCCTGTGTTTGCTTAAATCTTTAAAACTACGCAACGGATTTTAATTGGTTTTTTTTAATAGATAAAGTGTTTAAAGTGTCTTCAAATTAAACAGATTGAACAAACGTTAAGTAGATATAGGATAAGGTAAATTAAATCGCCTGGTAATGTTTTTTAATCGCTACCAGAATCAGAAAATTACATGTGATAATCATATGCGTCAATATCTCTCTGATTGGTACCGAATCCTTATCTAATCCTGCTGCAATAGCGTTAGAACTCGTCATTGTCGTTATCTTGTTTATATGGTAGATAGTGGCTTAACATTACAACGAAAGTTAAGCAACGCACCTTTACCACCTTAGGTGAAGGCAACGTATTCCTGGTCTAGAGGTTTAGGTGTTGGACTTGACTTGATGAGGTCACGGGTTCGATTCCCGGGTCGGATTGGTTTTTTGATTTTTTTTTAAATATGGTTTTTCCAACTTCCTAATAAAAAAATGTTGCTCAGGATTGGATGATATGTGCCCGGTTTAGCGATAGGCTTGCCACCTATCCCCCTGTGGGACTTAGTGTCCTTGGCTAGTCGTGGGTGCCCTGATTGTGCCTCTGCCTACCACGAGATGGATATGTGCGTGAAGATTAAATTGGACTTGACTTGATGAGGTCAAGAGTTCGATTCCCGAGTCGGGCAACAAACAGAAAGTATGGTTTTTCCAATTTTTAATAAAAAAAAATGTTGCTCAGGATTGTATATGTGCCCGGTTTTCGGCTAGTCGTGGGTGCCCTGATTGTGCCTCTGCCTACCTCTTCATGGATATGGGGGTGAAGATACTTTTATTTTAAATTGCATAAGACATCTAACAAGACCACAGCTTTTTTAGTGCTAAGAAACAGTCGTGGTTTATAGACCGTCACTGTCACTATATGCATCACTGTGGCCTAGTTAATAGGCCACATGTGCAAGTCATTATATTGACAGGAACAGGTAAGGCAGTGGATCGCTATACGGGCAAGTTGCAACTCAGTACTACCATCGGTACTGTTGTTATAGTGACCCATTTCACATATGATCGCCTCTTTTAAGCTTTGCCAGGCAAGAAAAAAACAAAGGCCCCGGTACAACACTAACAAATTATTGATTGCTTTAGTCAGAAATATTCATTTCAAATTATGTATTTACGTACGCTTTTCGAGCACTATTACTCAAACAGTAAACTGTAATGTAATAAAATAACGTTCCCACACATTGCTTTAAAGCCAAAAGTAAAAACTAATTTAATACGAAGGTTCTAGATCTTCGGTTCCTAAGTGTTTAATGGCACGAGACAGCACACGGCTATCCTGATAAGACAACCGTGGTTTATAGATATCAAAGATGTTATAGGTGCATCGCTTTGCTATCGCCAGGATGTTAGGCCTGAAGTGTATCGGTATTTTTTTTATTTTATTACCGGTAGGCTACGGCACAACACTAACAAATTATTGATTGCTTTGTTCAAAAAAATATATTTCAAATTATGTATTTGCAAATTGAATATACCAATAACCGGCTACATACCTAATTAATACCCCTAAAATCACGATTTTCGATACGACTTGCATATATACATACATAAGTTCAAGCTAAGTCCCTTACCAGGTAGGCAGGGAGTATCGAGTGCCAAACTTCACTATCCTGACAGACCTGTCTGGCTTCCATCACATTAATTACCCTTTTCATACAAATACGCCGGTTTCGGAGACTTGAAACCACCCTCGGATAATATCCGAATGTCAACGTTGGTCTCCCCGGGTACCTACATCCATCCTCATTCACATTGTAGGTATATCTGCTTTGTCAATCTTTCATCTGTCGTTCTTTCCACATAACCGAACCAGCGGAGCATGCCCTATCGCATTTTAACATCAACACTTACTTCCAATCCCACTCTTTCTCGGATCTCACTGTTACAAATACGATTAGCTAGTACTACACCACAGATTTAACGTAGGGCTCTCGTTTCGACCGCATTCATCCTACTCTCATGCTCCTTCTAAAATATCTAAATCTCGCTTCCAAACACAAACGTTGGGATAAGCACAGAATTATGCAAAGCGAGTCTAGTCTAATCTAGTAGTCTAGTAGTAGTCAAGGACTTGTATGTTGTATTGTATCCATATTATAGTTAGCTGTAAATGTAAATGCGAGATTACTACTCTCGTAAGATATTTAAAACGGTGGTTTTTTTGTGTAATCGCATGTTGATTGTAATAATGGTGGGTGAGTAAATATTTACGCAACAACTTTCGAACGTTCTGGTAATCGCTTCCTTGTCAATATCATGCGAAAGTTTCTTTGCTAAGCCAACGTACTGTCATTTCCATATATGTCGATCTTACACTGGCGCAACTGGGAGTTGAGAACTAAGTATATACAAGTATATTCGGTGCAGTTATAGTATTCGTTGGTCGAAGAGTTAGCGTTCACGCTTAACACCACTACCGTCATCGAGGCTCGGGTTCGATTTCCAATGGGGGCAAACATTTGTGTGATGAACATTTAGATGTCTGTATTTCCGGGTCTGAGTGTTTATTACATTTTATTCCAGTATTTAAGTATAGTGTGTAGCACCCTTAACACAAGCATATAATTTCCTTACTTTGGGGCTAGAACAATTTGTGTAATTTGTTCAATGGCTTTTTATTTTGTTCACAGTGTTGTTACGGGTCCGCTAATAAAAATAAACCATCTGCCTTTGTGCCTGGCAACTCATAAAAGGCAAGCTTAGGTTAGATCTGCAGCAATTTGCCTAAATAGGTCTTTACCTACTCTTGCCACTATAATGAATGTTGTGTTCTGTTCGGAGGGTAGGGAGGCCGGTATACTTGCATAATAGGCATCCCGGCCAGAGCACAGCTACGCACCTATAACATCCATGGTGTTTATAGGCCAGTTGTCTCCAATCACAAGGAGAACAATGTGCTTGTCTGCTGTCTTATAGCATAAAAAATGCACAGATTCATCGCAAAATTCTGACAAGGGGGTCGGACACTTATGATACTTACTAAACTATCATTTACAAAAATCCATTATTAAATTTATACTAGTAGTAGGCAATAGACCACATAAGTGATTAGTTTTTATATGAAAAGAGGAATGTACATGGAGGAAGCTACGCAAGTATCTGGGAATCATGACATTTGGCAAACAATAGTCTATAATTAGTTAACTATATTTTTTGTTGGTAGAAACCAAATTTTGAATTTTCCACTAATATTATTCAGGTAAGAATATTATGTAGATATAGCAGTTCAGACATAAGAACTAAAAAAATGTGTGAGTTGGCCTTGGACTTACTGACTTAATGTTACTGGATGAATTCTAATGACTTCTTTAGTACCTATACTTCACATAAAAACATACATTACAACAATTGAATGTCAAATCAAGAACACAAATGAAGTAGACTCACCTTATTTAACTGTGGGGTTAATTTTGACAGCACTGCCTGTTTTGTTGTTTCTACAATAACTTTGGGCTCTTCAGTAACAAGAGGTACTCTTCGCTCCAGTTCGTCAATAGCAGCAGCTACTTTGGCATCTCCGACAGCAAGTGGGGCAGCGACATAAGGAGCCGCAGTGGCGGCAGCCATTGATACACTAGCTTCTGCAGTAGATAAAGCCCATTCTAGTAGAGAATGTGCTCCTAAAACAATAAGAAAAATTTAAACTATGTTACAAAAGGTACCAACAAATACTTCAAATATGAATCAATTTATTATAAAATTGTAAAAATGCTATAACTTTATCTTTAATATATTCTAGAAATAACCACTTCAAAATATTTCAAAATATAATACATTGAAATTCATCTATCAATTGCTAGCAGTTTCTGCCCACGTTAAATGTACTTGATCCACCAAATTCAAAACCTCCAGAATCTTTACAATATAAAAACAATATAATTTTCTAACATTGTTCAAAAGATAGGGAAACAAAAATGCAAGCTGATCAGTTCAAGATAAAAATACATGTTACCTATATAAACACTAAAGTGCATAAGCCTCTTAAAAATCTATATCCATGTAAGTAATTATAATATTAGAGGAATGAAAATTATAATCTTTGGGAAAGTCTGTCTGTTACACTTCCACAGCTAAATCATTGAACGGATTTTAATTAAATTTGATATGCATATACCTAGTCAAAGACCCAAGCTCAAACATAGGCCACTTTTTTAGAAAGCACTAATGGGGGATGAAAGTTTATCTCAAAAAACATTCTAGACTGATAAAGTAGCGGGCCAGCCAGCCTCCTTCTCAGGCTAATATTAAGAGGCAAACATGGGTTGTATAGGTCCTTACATACAATAGTGCTGTGGAGCAACTTGCCAGGTTACGTTGCCTAGATAAGGTTTTGCAGCCACAATAAGTCATGTTCCATTCCAAAGGGTAGGGCACATTGCACATTAGGCCTTACACTCTGATCACAAGTCACCTATAACATCTACGGTGTCTATAGGCCGTAGCTGTCTCTCATTATCTCGAGCAACATGTGCTTGTTCACTATATTAACTAAGAATAAAAAAATTACCTAAATGCAAAACAGTGCTTATAAATAATATGACAGATTTTTTTTTAATAATATAGAATTTACAAAATTTGCAGTATCAGGTGGGTAGTTTAATTTAAAAATTGTACCCTCACTGTTACATTTTTTTAAAACATTTTTAAATATAGGACCAAAATATAGCATTTACAATTATTATAATTATATTTTTTTTTAATCCAACATTTGTCAATTATAAAAATGGTCTTTTCTTAAAAATACCTTTTTAACCTACATTTCAATTACAGTAAAATAAACATAATCTATGTAATAAAGTAGTTATTTGAACATAGCAAGTTTTGTGTCTAGCCATAGATTCAGATTACTTTACTCAAATAGACAATAAAAGTAGTACTTGTGAGTACAGAGATTATTATAAAACTATCACCAGATTAGAATCACAGCCTAACACACATACATAGTGGAACATGATTAATATAGCAGTCAAATGCTTAATTAGTTCAATTAATTTTCAATCTTTTCAATGTTTAAAAATGTTCAAATTAGAAAAATGAAACAATGAGGGTAGAATTTTAAAATTAAATTACCCACCAGATTGTTAAAACTTTTGTACAAATTTGTAAAAAACTTGTCCGTAGTTTAAAATAAATGTTTTAGTCTGCAATCATAGGTAATTCTGAACATAAATTAAAGAACGACTTCATATGTATGTAAGTTTAAAGCAGTCGGCAGCTTCCAACTACTTAAAATTGCAGGCAAAAACATTTATTTAAAACAATAGACGCATTTTTTACAAACTTGAAAAGATTGTTATACAATTTTATGGAAAATGAAAAAACTTGTGTCATTAAATATGATTTGTATAGAACAATCCAGCAACAATACTCTCACCTTTAACTTTGGTATATATCGCACCAACTTGACCTACTGCTGCACCAACTGTTGGGAGGGCCATAACCTTCTGTATAGATTGTAACTGGGACATGTTATTGGCACTGGTGTGGATTTCTGTCGCCATCTAGAACAATGTTTAAATAAAGAATGTTGTAATTAATAAAGTAGCTACTTTAATTGTGCTCAATATAAATTGGCGTTTACTGGTCTATTTTTACGTGCTAAATGTACTCTTCCTCTATTTGATACTTAATTGAAAAGCGGAGTATGTTCAGACAAAATTATTTAATTGCGGGTAGAAAAAAAAATCATAGTTCTTTGTAGTACTTTGAGCAACCATTTTGTGTAATATCAAGTTGAATAGTTGTTTTCAAAGTTCCAATAAAAAATTACGTCTGCAATGAATTCAGCAAAGCGCAGATTAAAATATGTGTCACTGAAGCGAACAAATTGTTAACTTACCTTTAGTCAGCAAAAGTTGTTGAGTTATTTTAATAATAAGTTTAATTAGGTTTTACGAACTTTTAATAAAGAAAATGTTAACTCAAATTTAAAAAAGGGAATACGATTACTAACAACAACTGGTCAATCTAATTAAAATAATAAATTAACTAGATATTTCAATTTCGATTCTAACTTCTCTTGAATTTGTAGGTTCACGACTTCAATATACCAGCGTTGCACAATGTTGAATGAAATTAAATAGAGCCTTGACTAGAGACTCCAGTTACAGTTAGGTACCTATTATACTTATTTGTAGAAAATAGGAATTGTAGAAAATGTCATAATGTTGCCATTTCAAAATTGAGAAATACGCTAAATTTAAAAAACGCCTAATATATACGCTTTGCTATGCTACGGCCAACTAAAAAAGTATTCCTAAAATAAATTCCCAATTCACTATTTCGATATTTTCGAATTCACCCTTTTTTTAAAGTGAGAGGTAAGCGAATAATGACATGGCTCTCCTGATGAAATGTTTAAGTGGGCATATTACCTTTCTATGTCTATAATTAACAGCTCACCTAAAGCTGTAGAATTGTGAATTCTGTACATTAAAGATAAAAACACGTTAAGGTGACTAAAATTTCTAGAAACATTTCTACCATTTTCAAATTTTCTGTCTATCTGTACCACGACGAAGATTCACGCCGACTCTACTAAAGTTTAGCTAATAGGTTTATAGGTTATTTTTTATCTCGCTCACTAAAGGGGTTCCCGTGGAATAGGGGTGAAAGTCAAGAAATAAATTGGGCTATAATTTATTAACACCTAGTCCGATTTTATAAATTCTTTTACAGTATGTGCTATACCTAAAATTGTCCCTTATTTTTTCCAAGACTTAAGTTTTGTAGTTTAAAAATTACAGACATATTACAACACTCAGTATAAAAAACGTCTTCTGACACAGTTATTATATATCTTCAAGCCCAGTGCACGCCTTGGCAGAGAGTGTCGAGTGCTAAGTGATTAATTTTTTTATGATATTGGAAGGCAAACAAGCAGACGGATTTCGTGATGGGAAAATTCACGCCACCAGAGACACCAAAGCTGGTAATAGTATTTAGCTAACCTGACGCCGAGATGTTAGGCATTGAGCAAAAATAAGTTTACCGGCTAACTTACCCTCCAAACTAGAACACGTCATGACGTTATGGCGGCAGGAATAGGTAAGGCGACGGTACCAATCCGGGTGAGTCGCTGCGAAACTCTACCACCTATTTACTCTATCTAACAATGTCGCTGGGTCGGATAGTACTATTACAAATACAAAAGTCTGTCTGCCTGTATGTAACGCTTTCACGGCTAAAGCGGTGGGACCAATTTTAATAAAATGTTTATGCAGGTAAGACCCGAGTTTAAACTTAAGATATTTTTTTTAAATTCAACACTCAAAGAGCAATAATACCCATTATAAATAACAAGAATGATAATTAAAGTTTTAATGAAAATCTATTCTACGCTGATGAAGTCGTAGGTAAACTGTTAACACAAAATAATTTCGAGATTGACATCTTCCAGGCATTCCAAGACAACGCACAATTTTAGAGCGGCAGACTTGCAGTATTTTGAGTCACAAATGTCAAATAACAACACTTTCATATCAGTAACGTTTACAGAGGATTCATAAACTATCACAACTATAGTTCCATGTGATATCGTTAATTTTAATTCATCACGACATATTTTCGTTAATAATATTTTACAAGTGATCAAGTTATTAATTAGATTTCCCGGATCCCTATCAAACTCGTAACCTATATATTCTGTATTTTTTATTAAGTTAATTAATTGCTTTAAGTTGAACAGTGTAGCTTTAGAGCTAAATTTATAGATTTTTGACAAATCACACTCTTACGTACCTTAAGCTAATTTCAAGCTTAACAAGCTGACAAAAATATACTAATGTATCGCTAATCATTTGAAAATGGCAGCACTAGCAATGTTGTCAGTGCAATAGTTCGATTAACCCAAACCACATTTTTTTTAAGTTTAAGTAGGTACTAATCCAAAATAATTGAAATTTGGGGTAGTTGGTATAATTGTACTTAGTTACGTGCAATTGTAAGCTTTTAATTCTGAAATAATATAGGTATTATTCTCATACATTTGTTTTAAAAACCCTGTTTTATTTATTTTCATGCCTAATTTATATCCTTTGAAACTTTT
>NJDC01000853.1:179334-194695 GCA_002245475.1 Calephelis virginiensis | reverse complement strand
GAATATTGTTTCATGCAAGATTGGAAATTGGAGTCAGAATTCTGTCATTTTGTACCTTTGAGGCTTGAACTAAATTTAGAGGTCCAATGACTTGAACATAATACTAGTAATTTATTATTATTTAGTTCTAAAAAAATACCAAATCCGATATAGTAAATTGTTATAATGTACAATATACAAATTGCACGAATTGAGATTCAAGAGTAACACTACTGTCCCTTTTTACAAACTTCATCTCTTCAACTGAGCAACTAGTTTTCTAATCAAAGGTTGTGGTGTCTTAAATCAACATTGATAGTGTAACTACCAAACAATAGATCATGGGTACGACTTGATTGTGTTTTTACCCGACTTTCGCAAAGGAGGGCTTAGTGTTGTTAGTCTATATATGTTTGTTTGTATATGGCGCTGTCGAGCCCTGGGGGGTGATTATGTATCTCAGATGCCAACTCAAACTGTAAAAGTGTACATCAATTGACGTCATTTGTGTTGGCTATCTCTATTGTATTCCTGTTGGTCACTGGAGACAGCAAATATAAAACACGTCATTTGACAGCGATTTGATGTACACTCACCCATTTTGAGTTGGTAAATGAGTTACATAATCACCCCCCTGGGGGCTGACTATGTATCTTTTAGTGATTATCAC
Source organism: Calephelis virginiensis (assembly GCA_002245475.1). NCBI lineage: Eukaryota > Metazoa > Arthropoda > Insecta > Lepidoptera > Riodinidae > Calephelis > Calephelis virginiensis. Next base: position 194,046 of record NJDC01000853.1, on the reverse strand, counting down.
TGTATATGGTATATGGTAAAGTATACATTAAATAGCTGTCAATGACGTGTTTTATATTTGCTATATGCAGTGACCATCAATAATGCAATAGAGATAGCAAACACAAAACACGTCATTTGACAGCTATTTGTTGTACACTTTACCCAGTGATCATCACTAAAAAGATACGTAATCAGCCCCCTGATCTGATGATCGATTCATAAGATTCTAACGTCAATAGACTGACCTTAACCTGGCGAGTGTCAATAAAAAATTGACAACAATCAACTCAGCGTAAAAGCGACGAAGTTAATCAAGTGGGGTTGAATAAGTATTCATATTAATATTATAAAAGCGAAAGTCTGTCCGTCTGTCTGTTGATTTTTCACGGCTAAACCGCTACACCGATGTTGCCACTTCTGGCTGTGACTACTTCTGCAAAAGACGAAAAGATTTCTGGATTTGACCTTTTACAAAAAAGATGCTTCCTATTTAACTTAGTGCTCCAAATATTTCTTGCGTTTTTTCCGACTTCATAAAATGGAGCCCAATTTTCCATGTATGTTATCATCATCATTAGCCACCACCGGTCACCAGCCGCTTGTATCCAGCGATTCCCGCGACTTTGACCAGATCATCAGTCAACCGAGTGGGAGGTCGTGCAACACTATGTCCTCCGGTGCGGGGCCGCCACATATATGTTAACCGATTTTAAATTGAAAGAGTGTACTTCCAAGGGACCACCCATTGATGTCAGGTGGATCTAATGATGTAATTACGGGATCCCAGGGAAATCAAGGAAATACTCATTTTTTGTGTACTTTTTTAAAGTATTTATTGAAAGACAAGTTAGTTTTTTCAGTTTTACTACGTTTAAATTATTCTCTAACATGTTGCGCATGTTAGATTTATCTTTCAATAGAAATAAAAAACTTATCGCCTCTGGTTCTGGCGGTCTGGCGCCGGACTTTACTTCTTAAGGTAACGATTCGGTTCGATCCCCGGGTCGGGCTAAATCAAAATAGAAAATGTGTATTTTTTATTTTATTAATAAATAATTTAAAATTTAAAAATAAATAAATTTTAATCAGAAACAACTAAATTTTGCCACAAAAATACAATTTTATGCTTCGCGGGTAACATATGTACCATTAGCAAAAAATATACGTTTGTGATGTAAAAAAATACTGAACTGAGAATCTAGAAGGTAATTGAAGAAGATAATAATCCCGTATGTCGCTATCCACAATGTGATTGCAACCCACATGAGCATCAACGTATTCTTCAATCGCCACAACTTCCTTTGCTCTTTGTCGAACACTGTTTCAACGTTATCCTATGGCAAAATAATATGAATAGCCTATGTGTGCATACATAAAAAGCCATTTAGAGGTCAGTAACTCAAATGAAAGTATTAAGAAACACCCATAAATCTATGACGAGTTTGGGCCAAATACATAACATAATTCAGAATCGTAACGTTTAGTTTTTTTTTTTTAATCTCACAACGGAAAAGAAACTGAGGGGATAACAACCACTTATTATGACCGCCTCGTTAATTGTTCTGTGGTCTCGTTGGTCGAGTGGCTAGCGTACACGCCTAACTACATCAACCAACCGCGAGGCTCGGGTTTGATTCCCGACGGAGGCAGGCATTTGTGTGATGAACATTTAGATGTCTGCATTTCCGGGTTGGGTGTTTATTAAATCTATGTATTAGTATTGTTGACTAACACCCATAACACAAACATATAATTTGCTTACTTTGGGGTTAGATTCGATTTGTGTGACTTGTCCAGCGATATTTATTTATTATTGTTTATGGCTTGAGACAGCAAAAAAGCACATGGCTGTCCTGATGGTAAGAGATAGCCGTGGCCTACCAACACCATAGATGTTATATGTGCCTCGCTGTCCTATAGCCGGGGTATTAGGCCTGATGTGCACGTCAACCGGGTACGTTCCGGATTGGAACATCACATTGTCGTTATAGCGGCAGGACTTGGTAAGACGACGGATCCCTGGCAGGGCAAATTGCTGCACTCTACTACCAGTGGTAATGATCCATGTAACCTGTGCTTGGGGAAAATCTTATCATATAAATATTATAAATGCGAAAGTTTGTAAGGATGTGTGTATGTTTGTTACTCTTTCACGCAAAAACTACTGAACGGATTTTCATGAAACTTTGCAGTAATATAGCTTTGATATCAGAATAACATAATAAGTTAAAATTTATAGGATTTTTTTTTATAATTTGGTGATGATATCACGATAACTGTCAAGTAAACGCGGACGAAGTAGCGGGTAACAGCTAGATAATAAACGCGAAAGTTTGTGAGTATGTATATATGGATGTTGGTTACTCTTTAACGCTCCAATGGTTGAACGGATTTGTCTGAAATTTGAACACAAATAGACTGTGACCTGGATTAACATATAGGCTACTTTTAATCCCGATCGCACAACGGGTTCCTGTGAAAACGGGGGCGAAGCTGCAGGCAACAGCTAGTAAATATTTAATAAATATTGAATTTCAGATCCCGGGATGCTATTTGCTAGCAAAGCCATGTTTTGGGTTCTACTACGCTGTAATTCAGGTTAGCGTCTGCCTTGATCTAGTATATGAAGATTTCTTTACTACAACTTTTATTTTAATACATGGACACGCTCACTTGGGACGTATGCCATAGGTTTTGCCAGTTATGTAGAGGACCAGTTGCAAAAGAAAGATGAAAAGTAAGTAAGTAATGCGTAATTAATAAGAACTTACACAAAAAGCTTGTTGTGGTGTCTCTATCGGTATTTGGATTTGACACATCATGGTGGATGTCTATTACACTATATAATGTAAAGTATTAATTGATACACCTAAAAGAAAAGTCATTTTCCGAAAAGAAGGTATCAGAGTAAATATGTAAGTGTAACTATCATTTAAAAATGAATTTTGACTTTAATTCCATTGACCTCTAATGACGTCAAACATTTGTCAAAAATAAAGGTAAAAAAATCTTTATGGTCGGGGTTATTGACCTCTAAAAACATCCTATTTCTTTGGTCGGGATCGACTGTGTTTTATATATTTGTTTTGCGATTATTATCTCAAAAAATATATTATTTTGTTATGTGTATCGTTTATACTACATAATGTTTTATTCTTTGAAGTTTATTTAATCTTCTCAAATAAGCCGACTAAAAATGTTTCTTGACTTTAAAGTGAAAAAAAATCAAATTTCGTGAGATATAGTATAAAATAAAGTCGCTTTCTCTGTCCCTATGTCCCTTAATTGTATTTGTATTTACATTAGACAGTACATTGTATGCTTAAATCTTTAACTACGCAACGGATTTTGATGCATTTTTTTAAATAGATAAAGTGATTGAAGAGGAAGGTTTATATCTATATATTAGATATATTTCATGATCGTGCGAAGCTGGGGCTTTATATATATATAACTCGAGATCTGCTGGAATTTTCATGGTTTTTAATTCGTTAGACTTGTCTACGCCCCAAATAGCAGAATACTCCTTAAGAACAATATAAACAAAAAATATGAAAGATGAATCAGTCGTGATAGTTAAACCGATTAGGCTGAAAATTGATGGAGATGTAGCTTAGAACTAGAAGAAGGACATGGGGTACATTTTATCCCTTCCAGCAACGAGGAAACTAAGAAAAACGACATTTTAATTTTTCCCATACAAACTGAACGGGCGGAACGAAGTTCGAAAACCGACATTTTAATTTTTTCCATATAAACTGAACGGGCGGAATGAAGTTCGCCGGTATACCTAGTATACTTATAAATAAGCCACAGACTGACTTATCTAAGTATAATTATAAAGCCTTGATGGTGCTGTGAAAAGATACAGTATAACATTAAGTGCCAAATAAAGTATATCGTGGAAAAGTACAAGTTACTTTTAAAAAGTACCCAATGAAAGAGTTGGAGTCAGGTTTTGCAGTTTTTCTGCGCTTAGTTATTTTAAAACACTAGTTTTTAACACAGTTTTATTTCTGAAATTATTTTCTTTTAGATTCTGTCAAGGAATATAAATGCTCTTTAGCAAGAGGATTCTGTCATGATTTTTATGGCATTCAAAGCGTATAAATAGGTACACTCCACAACCTTTACATATTAAAGATTGGTGTAATCTGTGCTAAAGATGCCAACGGTGCCAACCTGATGCCGTGATACTAAAATTCTTGGGTGAAATAGTTCAGAATTCAGTTCACTAAAACTTTCACTTTTTCCTGTAAGCTTTGAAGCTACACTGATCAAATAAAGAACAAAGAATAAGAAAAGATATTTATTATAATAATTACATTAACATATTCGCATGGTAAATAATACATTTTTGAATTTATAATTATTTGATTATATTACTATTATATAAATATTTCCAAACATAAAATCGTAATAACGAAACTGTATTCAGAATAAAAAGATGACAAAGTTATGTTTGGTCTAACTCGCTTCATTATTTGTGATGCTGGTATAAACATACTGACTAGCAGACAGTTTTTTAGTTCTATTATAAAATTTGCTTCCCACGGTCAGTAAATTTGAGGATCATCTGGCATAGCCGACGATTGTAGACAACGAAAAAAAAAACAAAACCTTTTCAAAGACTAAGATGCCGATGACGTATACCCCATGATGTGGGCTAGCAATATTAAGGAACGTGGGAAGTCAGCTTAAGCAAAGCATATTTCATGGCCACAGTTGGACAAAGGTGTTGGGCCAATACGATCAAAGTGGTCTACCTATATAAAAATCGCTATTTACTAACATTCGGCCAAATAGACCACATGTTTGACCAACACCTTGGCTAAATTGTGCAGCCATCAAAAATCTACAACTAATTGACACCATTAAAGACAGCGAGGTCGTCTCTCTGCTCATGCTCAGATCGGGGAGTAATTTTCTCACGTTCTTCATTTCCAGCCAAAAACATAGCCAAGTGCTCCTGAAAAGTATTGTTTGGGTAAATTTTAATTTAAAAAATGGTATCTTCACGTCCATACCCCCGAAGAGGTAGGAAGAGGCACAACCAGGGCACCTACGACTAGCCGAAAACACTAAGTCCTACAATGTGGTAGGTGGCAAAGCTTATCGCTAACCGGGCACATGTCCAAGCCGAGGAACATTTTTTTAGAAAATTGAAAAAACCACATTTTTCTTGTTGCCCGACGTGGGAATCGAACCCCGGACATTACGAAGTCAAGTCCAATACCTGGACGACAAAACCACAGAGACGATAACATAATAAAATTTTTATGAAAGAATCTGTACTAACACAACACTCCACAACTGATTGTCCTAAATTTAGGTACGAGGACATACGCAGCCTATTTTTTTAGGTCATAAAATAACCAACAGGCAGGTGGCTGGTAAGCGACAACCGGTGCATTTAGAAACACATACACAGGCACCATAGATGTTACTGTTTGCTATTCTATGGTAATTTAAAATATTTACCAAATAGGTCTTGGAGGTCGCTTGTAGTTGGTGGAGAAGGTCTTGTAGTTTTTCGCGTAAGCTGCGGACTTCCGACAAAGCCGCGTCTACTGGCAAAGACTGACAACAACAAAAAACTTTGAATTATAATGTAGCCAGTTAGATTAGTTGCTACAGTCCGGCTATTGGATTGGGATAACCATCAAGCAAGAATAATAAATAATTATTCTTGCTGCCGTAGTGTTCGTGCTCGCTATTGTCGTGTTTCGGTTTATGAAGGGTGGTAGATTTTTTTTCCAGCCTTGGGCTGATACACTTTATTAAAATCTTTGCTGTGTCCAGGCAACCAGCATTGTTTACTGTAGTTAGTTCTGTTCAGTAAAGATCGTCACTAGTATCAATAATAATAATAAATCATCTTTATTTCACATAAACCTACAATAGGCACTTGTGACGGGTCTACATAATAATAAATCTACCACCGGATCGGAACGCGGCCGCACACTGAGAAGATCCGGCAAGAAACTCAGCGGGCTTGTCTTTTTTTTCTTATTTTAAAATATATTTACAATAATTAATGTAATGATACATTATATATTATAAGAGATTGGCATGAGGAGCAATTAATCCCAAGCAGTCTTATCTGCTAAATATTCTGCAATGTTATAACCCTTTTGATTTCATTTATATTTAACCCATTTTTTAAATTTATTAGTTGGAAGTTCTTTCATATAATTGGGAAGTTTATTGTAGAACTGTATACATAGGCCCATGAGGCCCATATCGAATGAGAATTTTACCTTTTTTATGATTTTAGAAGTCAAATAAGCAGGCGGACTACCTGATGGTAAAAAAATCACGCCGCTTAGAGACACCAAAGGTGGTAATGATGCGTTGCCAACCTGAAGCCGGGATGTAAGGCCTCGAGCAAAAATGAGTTTACCGGCTACTTTATCAACCAAACCGGAACACGTCAACGGCAAGCTCTGATGTTATTGCGGCAGGAATAGGTAGGGCAGTGTTACCAATCCGGGCGAGTCGTTTGCGTCGTTGTTTCCAGTTGACGTGTTCCGGTTGGAGGGTAAGGTAAACTTACTTTTGCTCGAGGCCTAACATTCCGGCCTCAGGTTGGCAACGCATCATTACCACCTTAGGTGTCTCTAGGCGGCGTGAATTTCTTACCATCAGGAAATCCGTCTGCTTGTTTGCCTTCCAATATTATAAATAGAAAAAAAATCTCCTATTATTAAATAAAAAACCCAAGTGCAATTTAATTATCACATCGCAATTTTATCATTCTTTTTTTGAAAGGCGATTCCGAGGCAGGTTCTTAATAATTTTATAAATATCCGACAAGGTTTGCAACTCGCCTGGATTGGTACCACCACCTTACCTATTACTGCTGGCATAACGTCAGCACTTGTCATTGAGTTCCAGTTCGGAGGATAAGATAGCCGGTAGATTTGCTTTTTCTCGAGGCCTAACATCCCGGCCCAAGGTTGACGATGCATCATTTCTACCTTTGGTATCTCTAGGTGGCATGAATTTCTTACCATCAAGAAACTTTCAACTTGTTTGCCTTCGAAATATGATACATATAAATAATGGTACATATAAAACAAAATCCCTTCCTCTAACCCTTTGTATGCATAAATCTTTAAAACTACGCAACGAATTTTGATGCGGTTTTTATTCAAAACCGTGCGACCGGGGCGGGCCGCTGATACCTATTAATGCATTAATTTTCACGTAGGTACAAGACATATACACGTGCAAAAGAATTATATATTACTAATATTACCTTGAGCAATGAGTCAGCAGCTGCAGACAAGTGGTTGGTCACTATCGTCATCCCTTGCCGCACGTTACTGTGAAAAAAAAATTGTATTGAAGTCAAAAAACAATTAACATGGACAGTGTTGCAGGTATGGCTCTTCATTATGTTGAATTAAAAAGATTTTAATATAACGATCGCAAGATTGACAGTACATTATCGAAAATACTAAGTTGTGACGCAAACCATATAAAAACAGCTACGAGCTACTAGTCTAGTCGAGAAGTGAGTTTTCCGCGAAAAATCGATCCGATTCTCTTAAAAATATGGCGATTGGTGCATTCGATTCAGAATTTAATTCTGAGAAAGAGGACTTTTTTAATTTATCTGACGTTAAAAAATTGCATTTGTTATAAACAAAAAACGAAGAGAGAAAAAGGTAGTCTCCATTTTGTAGTTATAACTTCAAAAATATTAAAAATATCTGAAATTTGAAAAAAGATCCTAAAAGAGGAGAAAATTTCAGTAAAATAAGTCTCGACTCCCGGAGTTGTAGCTCCATTATTTATAATATTAATTTAAAATCAAATCATAAAAGCCATAACTTCAATATTTTAAAAGATATAGTCATTTAAAAGATTGAAGTAATGCAATGTTTATAAGCGTAGCTTTTGAGCTACGATCCAGTTTTTCATCCTTTAAACAAAGCTTGCAATGGCTACGCCTTCATCTACGTGCACTTTTAAAAGCTACGATTCTACGTAGCAAGATGATTCAAAATGTGCGATTCTTAGCTTATACTAAACTTATGTATTAGTTTAAGGTAATTTAAAAATATTTAAACTTTGCCATTGGCATTTTTATACACAAAAGACGTAATCTTACATACTTATAAAATTCTCGCGTCATAATGTTAGTTACCGCACACCTCCGAAATGGCTTTACCGGTTTTCATTCATTTGGCATTTCATTTACCGACTTCCCTGGGATTCCTTTATCAGATCCGGACTTAGAAGCAATGGCGGTCTCTCAGAAGAACGCTTTTTTAAATAAAAATTTAATTTTTGATATCTTAGAAATGAAGTAGATATCGATCGATGCTAAAATGAAAATATTAAAATAGGTGTCGATATAACCGCCTTATTTGTCGGAGTCGGTTGAAAATAGAAGTCCAACCGTTTAAATTCTTAGGTATCCCAATAATTTTATTATAAGGTATGGTATCTTCACGCCCATATCCACGAAGGGGTAGGCAGAGGTACAATCAAGGCACACACGACTAGCCGAAGACACTAAGTCCCACAATGTGATAGGTGGCAAGCCTATCGCCAACTGGGCACATTTCCAATCCCGACCAACATTGTTTTATTAGAAAATTGGAAAAATCCAATTTATCTTTGTGTTGGCCGACCCGGGATTCGAACCCTCATGCAGTCAAGTCCAATACCCGGACCGCTAGACCACAGAGGCGATTATAAGGTATGGATCGCGGCAATATCGAGCAATTCCTTCTTGGCTATCTAACTGAGCTCAACAACTCATCAAACTTGTACCCTTCAATAACAGAAATACCAGGGCCGTCTTAGATTAAGCTGGGGCCCTTAGGCACACAAAAACTTGGAGCCCTTTTGGAATATAAACAAGTCAAACTTTACGATTCTTTTCACGGTGATTTTTTAGGTAATCAATTATTTTATTACAGTATGTCATTAATAATATTAGTATGCTGCTGTTTTTTTATGATTACTCAAAAATTTTCTTTCGGGATTTCTGTTGAGCAACATCTTCTATTAAACTCAATTTTCTGACGAATGTCACTTTCTATGCTCATAATTATTGACAAATTACTTAGTCGTTCTTAAGCTGCGAAATTGAATGCTCAAGACTTAGTGCAACGAAAAAAGCGTAATGCACCTAACCAAAATATTTGAAGGTTAAATATGAGTGAAATAGTCGATCCTTCGGGGCCCTCTCAATATGGGGGCCCTGGGCACTGTGCCCTTATGGTAAAGACGGTATTGAGTATTACAGAAGACAAGATTTTCTAACCTGGGTAAATCCGTGTGTGTGTAGTTGATGAGATGCACGACCTTCCTGGCAGTCTCCCGCGACAGCAGCACGAACAGTTCCTCGAGTGTGGCGGGCCGTGCCTGGTTCTCCGGTTCGGGCTGGCTCAGTGACTGGTACAGCTCCTTCGCTTTTTTCCACGCGAGTATTGGATCCGTTGCCACCTGGTACAATACTCGTATATCACGTTGAGCTGGGTGTCAGTTTCCGCGACGACTTGTAGTTGTTAGTTCGTAGTATCGACGTGTTCTGGTAGTCGATAAACTACTCAAGAGAGTTATTCTCCCAACTTCACCCCTCACGTTGGCAAAATCTTAATATATATAAATTACGTTTCACGTTGTTTGTCCGCGATGGACTCCTAAACTACTTAACCGATTTCAATCAAATTTGCATATCGAGTGCAGTTTAATCAAACTTGAAAGATAGAATAACTGAATCTCAATTTGTGTGCAAAAAATTACCATCCGAGCATAGCCGGAACTGTCAGCTAGTATTTTATATATTTGACGGAAGCAATCTTCTTTTGACCCTTTTGTGATATTTTAAATTTTAAGTTGTGTGACAGTTGTGTTTAATAATAAAATCATACTGCCACCGCATGTCCATATGGCGATATTTCATTAATAAAATCTGCATCGCTGCAAGCCGCTCTGATGTGCAGTGCTTTGTAATGTCCGCCTAAGGGCTAGAAATAATTATTAACCTCTAATAAACTGTAGACAAAACACTTACTAGTTCAGCGACATATGCCAGAACATGTATCTGTTCTTTAATAGCTTTGGCCTCAGCAAGTGCCTGTCTGGTAAGACGGCGCTGGAGTTTCCTTCTGAAGCGGGCTCCATGCTGCACGGCCTGGACCGCGCGTGCCCTGCCGGACTCCTCACTGCCGCTGTCCACGGCATCCGCGTTCGTCACTATGATCACCACTATGGTAAGGTAAGGACAAGTAAGTAATGACCACATCTTCCTTATAGGATATGAAAAGAACGTCGACCTCTTCTAATGAATGCCATACAGCTCTTCTTGGCCTTGGCAAAGGTCTCTCTACCTACCCTCCTATTGGGAAGATGTGATCAGCATATAGGTTTCTCCCAATCGACGTCCTATAGTTTGGTCTTGACCAAAGTCTTCAATATATTTGGCGTCACAAAAAGCCTATCAATCCGGCGTCTGCAATCGTCACTATGAAAATAAATATCATGTCCTTTCTGGAAAGGTCTGGGTCGAACCTAATAGAAATAACTAAACCCTTTTAAAGAGTAGTTTAGGTTTAAGAAAAGGGCTTACTCTTTTCTACAAATTTGACAAATTCCTGTAGGGTTACTCTTAAATCTCTATTTCATGCAAGTTGGAAATTATAATCGGATATGTCATTTTAGGTACCATACAACACGATACTAGCGAATTATTATATTATTTTTACTAGTGGTCGCTCATTGGTCAAAATTCGACCATAATAAATTTTAATATCTTGTTGGTAAGAACGCCATCTTCAGTTCTCAAGACCAACTACTTTGTTTCCATCAATCATCATATTTAATATTATTATAATTTAATTTATTATCAATCATCATCAATATATTTGTTTGTGTGTGTCAAGTGCATGGTAGTGTGAGTAATGTTTTATTTATTGATTTAATGTACTTTATAAGTCTTATTATTGAAAAATATTAGCGTTCTGCACTTCTACTACACATAAACTATAAGTGTGCCAAATTTTATGCTCCTGTGTCCGCGCAATTTTCGTAAAAAGGGGTCCAAAGTTTTGGCATCACGTATTAATATATAGATTAGTTCCAAAAAAGTTTAACAAAACCGGTAATATAATATATTGTATATTATTAATTTAATGTAAATATTTCAAGAGTATCTAAAATGACATATAAAAGAAAGTAAAAGTATCTTCATGTCCATATCCCAGAAGGTTGACAGAAACACAACCAAGACACCCACGACTAGCCAAAGACACTAATGTGATAGGTAGCAAGCCTATTAACACACGGGCATATGTTCAATCCCAGGTAATTTTTTTTTACCTGTTCGTCACCAAACCGCTAGACGACTGAGGCAATATCCTATTCCAATTTCTAATTTGCAAAAAATCGAGCTTCAAAAGTAACCCTACTGGTGTTATTTACTAACAAAAAGTATCTTCACGCCCATATCCCCGAAGAGGTAGGCAGAGGCACAACTAGGGCACCCATGATTAGCCTAAAACACTTAGTCCCACAATGTGATAGGTGGTAAGCCTATCGCCAACCGGGCACATATCCAATCCCGGGCAACATTGCTTTTTATTAGAAAATTGGAAAAACCATATTTTCTTTTTACCTACTGTCTTGTTAATAAAAATGGACTAAAGTTCTCCAAGGTTTAACCTAGTATTATAGTCCATGTTACTCTGTGATACGGACTATAATTATAACTTTACTCTTGCTTTAGCTTATGTTTATCAGTGAGACGGCTAATGTTTAGTTTGTCTTGAGATAATAGGTATTAAAAATAGGAGTGACTAAGTGTCCCTTGTACCCTTATCAATTGGTTTATAGATCCAGAGTCCACTGCATGATGTTTAGGTGTAATTTGTCAACCTTCGTACTCCACAGATAACCTAAGATACGATTTGTTCACGTTGTCACATCTTGAACATACATTACATCGGAATAAGGACTTATTGAAACTTGAGACGTTTTGTCAGTGCATACAGAAATAATTAGACACTGCCCAGACGAAAGGTCGAAAGATCAGTCAATATATTATTTAGCACGACAGACATCCTGTTCTTCATGTACAGTTACAGAAAATGAAATAAATGAATAGATATCCAATGAATTTTTATTTTAAAATACAACTTTGGATACATTAATAACACAATTTAATTCAACCATATCACCAAATCATATGCTTATGTTATGAGTGTTTGTCAACGATTTTAATATAAAGAAATACTTAAATAGATAAAAGTGACAATTTAATAAATACCCTGACCCGGAAATACAGACATATCATCACATAGCCTGCCCCCGTCGGGAATTGAACTCTAGGTTCCATAGACCCTAGTCTTACAAGTTAGCTTTGTACGCTAACACCTCTACCAACGAGGTGGTCGTGAACATTTAAATCAATGTGACAGAAAAACACGTAGTTTAGCGTTATTCGATTTATAATTTGATATGTGCAAAAAGGAGATTGAACTTTTTTGTATGAAGCCTGGCTTAGTGACGTCTCCATTTTGTGTTGTTTTTTTAAATTGCAGCACACGATAATTCCTACAAATATATATTGGGGACACTTGTACAAACAAAAAAGTATTAGGATCAACATATCCTAGTGTGTCACGTTGCAGAGCTATTTCCAAAACAAACCGATAATGAGGATTTGGCCCAAATCAACAAAATTATATTTAAAGTTGTATTTTGTATTGTAGCCTATTGTATTGTATTATTGTAGCCCTGATAGTCTTAGTTCATTATATTTTTGCTATTTTAGAGAAATATCGGGGAGTAAAGTTGGTTAACGATTTAGAATTACGACCTCGACGTTATGAACATTGATTGTATACATTTATTTTCCATTTATGTAATAAAGATACGTAAATAATACATATATTTTATTCGTTAACAAGTTTACCTTTGACCACTATCTCACCTGATGGTTAGTGCAGATGTAGTCTAAGGTGGAGGCGGGTTAACTTGGAAGGGGATAGTGATTACTCCCCGTGACTGTTTCTAAGCAACCTCGTAACGAAACACTAAATCACTTGATGGTAGGTCTTTGTCGATCGAGTGGTAACTAGCCACGGCCAACTATGTTCTGCTTAGAGGCAACATATTGTTTCTACAAGGTACTTGAAGTACTCGTCATCGATCTTTTATTTTATTATAAATAACTCTGTAACGTGACGCTTAAGGACATGTAGATGCCGATACTTTTTTGTTTGTACAAGTGTCCCCTCTCCATATTTGTAGGATTTATCGTGCACCGCCATTTTGAAAAAAATACAAAATGGCGCCGATTGACTAAGCCACAAAGGTTCAAACCCCTTTGGGTAGAATATGGATTTTGTCGTTTTCGCTGTTTGCACATTACAGGTAATCCACTTACTGGCGAACGAACGGAAGCTAATTTTGGAACATTTATATATTTAAAAGTGTATTAAAATTAAGTTGCACATATTATGGTAGGGTCTTCGTTTTCAGAAATATTATAATAAGATTTCAGAATATTAGAGAGAAATGCTTGGGATTAAAATTACTCCTCACACCAATCTCTACAAATTATATATTATGTAATACATTTTGGTAAATTAGATTTAAAAGATAAAGAAGACAAGTGTAGTGAGTTGCTTTCGCTGGATCTTCTCAGTGAGTGAACCGGTATTCGTTTTTTAGAATTATATAGACGCGACACAATAATCTTTGTAAAGATCCACGTGAATAAAATATAGTTGAATTTGAATTTAATAACTAGACTAAACAAAAAAGGCAGTTTAACGAGACAAGTAGTTTCAAACTTACCATCGGCTGCATCCTGTTGGTCCGGTGGTAAGTACTTGTCGACGTACTTGTCAGCAGTGGTGAGAGCGCGGTCTAAGGCGCTGGCGGTGACCACCGTCACCCGCGAGTCTAGCACCGCTGACCCCAGCTGCTTCACAGAGTCCGCTCGACGAAGCACATACTGACGGGTTTCCGAATATATCTATGAAATGGTCACGGGCTTTAGAATCTTTGTGAAATGGAAAGATAAACCACGTCTGTAAGTAAGACATGGCGATGTTTAGGAATGAAGGTTATATGAGTGTGTTATGTATGAAACAAAAATAGAGTGTTAAGGAAGCCAGACAGGTTTGCCAGGATCGTGAGGTCTGGCATTCGATACTCTCTGCCTATCTCGTAAGGGACTTGGTGTGACAATATGTTTGTATGTAAAAAATAGAGTGATCGCTAGTGTAGTGATTGTTATGAAACGTAGAGTGTGTGGTTTGGCAAAGATAAAAGAAGGTTTGTATTTCAAAGTGAACAAAATAAAAATAAATGTAATGAAGATAAAATTTTGCATCTTTACGCCCTTATCCCTGAAGATGTAGGCAGAGGTACAACCAGGGCACCTGTGACTAGTTGAAGATTCTAAGATTACTAAGGCTGCTTACTTCATTCTTTTGCAGGTAAGAGACACAAATATATATTTATTTCATTCTTTTGCAGGTAAGAGACACAAATATATATTCATCTCATTCTTTTGTCGATTTACTGAAGTTTCACTTCTATCGTGTGTGAATCGCACACACACCTTTTTTTATAGATACCTATTAGAAAATTGTAAAAATCCCGGGACCTCACAAATAAATAAATAAATATCTTTGGACAAGTTATACAAATCCAATCTAACCCTAATGAAAGCAAATTATATACTCGTACCATGGGTGCT
>NJDC01000853.1:166450-178866 GCA_002245475.1 Calephelis virginiensis | reverse complement strand
AGGGCATCCGTGACTAGTTGAAGATTCTAAGATTACTAAGGCTGTCAATGTGATAGGTGGCAAGCCTATCACCAACCAGACACATATCCCGGGCAACGTTGTTGAAGTGAAAATTCGTTAGAATCGTTGTGATTTCAAAACGGGTGCGACGGAAAAACGACACAAATATATATTTATTTCATTCTTTTGCAGGTAAGAGACACAAATATATATTTATTTCATTCATTTACAGGTAAGAGACACAAATATATATTCATCTCATTATTTTGTCGATTTACTGAACTTTCACTTCTATCGTGTGTGAATCGTACACATACCTTTTTTCATCGATACCTATTAGAAAATTGTAAAAATCCCGGGACCTCACAAATAAATAAATAAATATCTTTGGACAAGTTATACAAATCCAATCTAACCCTAACGAAAGCAAATTATATACTCGTACCATGGGTGCTATTCAAGAATTCTAATACATATATATAATAAATTATGTATACTAGCCGACCCGGCAAACTTTGTACAGTTTGAAATTACTAACCGTATGTACTTATATGGAAAAAATTTAATATTATTTTTCCTATTTGACCTGCAATTTTCCGGTTTTTCTCTTCATATGATCCTTCTGACAATAACCAAAACAACGAAAAAAAAATTAGCAAAATTGGTCAGGCGTTATTCGATGACCACGCGAAATGGGGTTTTATTATTAAATGTAAAGTTAATAATATATAAGAGATAATAACAAAATAAATGTAATAGACTCTCAGATCCAGAAATGCACACTCCCTCGGGAATTGAACCAACGAATAACCTCATGAAGTATCACAAGTATGAAGAAACACTGATAGACCACAGAGGCAACTACTTTTTTTAACAATTTGCACTGAGCGGCAAAATCGCAGAAATGATTCATAATTTAAACGTTACACACAAATTTTATTTTTGACCTCTCTCGTTTATGTTTATCTCCAGTCTCACTTGGAGGACCCTGTTTTCCTCTAAATCTAAGTAAATTATCTCTGCTGGTGATGATAATACCTTAAAAATGTACTTACAGCTTGAGGTGGTAAATATACAATAGATGGTACGACATCTAGGGACTTGCAGAGGAACCTGTCGAGCTGGCTTATGGGAGCCTCCAAGAGCTGGACTGCCGGCAGGGCAAGCTGCACCCCGGTCGCTAGTGATCTCTCGCCCAGGGACAAATACCAGCGAATTAAGGGGTTCGATTCCTGGAATATGTTTTTACTTGAGATTTTTTCCAAAGTAAGTTTAAAGATTGTCTACGCTAAAAGGATCTCTTTTTGATACGCTAAAAGGATCTCTTTTTGATTCTCATCTCAAGTATTTTAGTTTACATGGTATGGGTATTTATACACACTAAAATCTTATATCAAAATTATATCTTTTTATTAGTCTTCATTAGCCTTAGGACCTTCACGATTGCTCACGCTGAACGCGCGGTGACTAGATTTTAAGGCGGGCTTTTTTTAATGGCTAATTTGTTGCTAACCGCGAGGTTTTTACTATTTCACCGAGCTATGACCTAAGGCGGGCGCGGCGAGCAAGTGACTAGATTCTAAGGCGGGCTTTTTTTAATGGCTAATTTGTTGCTAACCGCGAGGTTTTTACTATTTCACCGAGCTATGACCTAAGGCGGGCGCGGCGAGCAA
Source organism: Calephelis virginiensis (assembly GCA_002245475.1). Classification (NCBI taxonomy): domain Eukaryota; kingdom Metazoa; phylum Arthropoda; class Insecta; order Lepidoptera; family Riodinidae; genus Calephelis; species Calephelis virginiensis. The sequence continues at coordinate 177,193 of NJDC01000853.1, read as the reverse complement.
GCGTTTGAAAACTAAACACGCTGTATTGCTCAGTTGCCGCTGCTCAGTCCGGTCGCACTAGACTTCCGCCTTAGTTACTCCAATATAGACGCAATAGCCCGTTTAGTCAGTTTGATAGTTCGCGCCTTTCGTCGCTCGGGCTAAGCACTCTGCTCGGCCCAAAATAGTCCGGTGAAGTTGTAAAAACCTCGCGGTTAGCAACATAGCCATTTCAAAAAACAGCCCGTCGATCCAATCGCGCTAGACTCTCAGTGTGGGCTTACACTTAGGAGATTTTATTTCGGGGCTTACTGAAGTGGGTGTACATTCTCGGTGTCGGTGATGTCACAGACTAGGCAAAGACAGAATAGGCAAACGGCCTTAATATAAAGTAAGTGTTATTAGTACGGTGTACCTAAGATACTTACCCTGATGCGTGAATACAGTTTCTCAGTGACCTCAATGCTGGACTCAACGATTGGTATATGCGCCACTCGCTGAAGTGATTCCAGTCGCAGACTTGGTCGTTGTGTCTTCGTCACTGAAACAAATCATGTTGACATTATTATTCTTCTCTTTTATTTTTTTATGTATTCGGATTTTGTTTTCAATTAAAATTCAACCCCCAAAGGACTATAATACTCGTAGGACATGAAAGTTTGAAAATCTTGAAAAAAAAAAAAAACGAAGTCGCGGGCAAACAGCTAATTATAAGCAAACTGCTGCGTGTTCGATTTTTTTCTTTGAATTTAAATAATGTCGATTTTTAATTATAGTGCACTTTTACTTTAATTTGCTCCATACGTTGATCATATCATTAAACATAAGTATTTTTGTTAATATTAATTAACCTCCGAGAAAACCTACCGGTAATATAGAATATTCAAATAAAATAATTCTCATCGAAATCGGTCTTTTCATTTAGAAGTTATAGCCAAAAACAAACACATATCCACAGACCTTTTAAACTTAGAACTCTTTTTCAGGCAGGAGTCTAAAAATATATTTTATAAACGTGCGTGGCGACGCTTTAGTTATTTTTAATACAATATCATTGGTGAATAGTGCTTTAAAAACAACAATACTTTATTACGTCCACTATCTTTCTTTTTGTTATTTATGTTAACTTATCAACTTGAATTGGTACCTAGAGATACATTTAAAATGGATTTTGTTGTATATCAAAGCAAAACTATTTTTTTCTTCAATACAAATTAGAAAACAAATGGTAAGGGTACTACTGTCTCAATACAAAAATTTGAGTCAATTTGGTAAGTATCCAATCTATGATTACAGAAAATATGCCTCTATCGTAAGAGTAGGTGTCAACTGTAAACTCTTAAAACCTACTTGCTGACTGCTGTGCTACCGAGCAGGATTTTGACTGATGAAGATTTAGATGTCAGTATTTCTGGGTATAAGTAGAGGTATTTAATAAATTTATTCCGGTATCTATTTAAACATTTTTATGTATTAGTATCGTTAACTGACACCCATAACACAAGTATGTAATTTGCTTTAAAACGCTTTATTATTTTAGATTTAACTTCCATAGATTCATATTGTTCGGCTCTTTAAATGTAACCCTGTATAGTAAACGTAGTATGTAGTAACCATTGCGCGATCACTCTCGAACGGAATTTAAGTGTTAAATATCTACTTAATATTTCTACAAATTTTAAAGAAAGAAAAAATTTCGCCCCAGAAATTTCTTTAAAATTTATAGAAATTTATCCCAAGCACAGGGCAAGTGCTAAAAATAAAAACAAATCTACTTAATAGTTTTGATTGTATATATTTGGCTTTTTTAATTTTGTAGTGTTACATACATATCTTCACGCCAAGTCCCCTACGGGGTAGGCAGAGAGTATCGAGTGCCAGACCTCACGATCCTGACTAACCTGTCTTGCTTCCTTCACATTCATAACCCTTTTCATACAAACACGCTGGTTTCGGAGACTCTTGACACCTCCCTCGGATAATATCTGATTGATTTGATCGTGAAATGTCAGCCTTGGTCTCGCTTTGGAATAGCTTACCCAACGCTCCATTCACACTATTCCCTGCACTCACTCTCCTCTCTACATCCGCGGTGTACCTTCCATCCCTGCTAAAAGCACAACCAAGATAAACAATTTCATTCACTTGTTCCAGCACTACATCATCAACTAAAACTCTTACATCCGTTCTGGCTACGTCTCTTTCAACCACCATTATTTTGGTTTTCATCGCATTCAAATGTAGGCCCCTTTCTTTACAATCTCCTTCCATAACTGTGACCAGTGTTTGCAGCTCAGATGGTGTAGAGCCCAAAAGTACAGCATCATCTGCATAAAGCAGCCAGTTCACCACTTGGTCACCCATACGCATTCCCACAATCCATGATCTTAACCTTTGAAGACATTTGTCCAATTTTGTAGTGTTATTTTGTAAAACGCAAAGACCACGGTCAAATTGGTTGGACGAATTATTAAATTATCCTGGATGATGTCATTGTTGTTGAATATTCCTAATAAATCGAAATTTTAATCAAAATCTCTATTCCTATCTCACGCTTCAGAATTTTAAGTCGAAAGACTTAGAATAGTGGTAAAGCAAAAACATCCTTGAACTGTATGGTTCGCGAGCTGTAAATCTTTTCTTGAACCAAGTCCAAGGTTAACAAAAATAAGATAATCAAACACTCAAACAAAATCAAAACTTAACTTATCTAAAAATTTTAAATGATTCCAAAAAAAATGGATTCTCAATTCGACTGTAGGTTATTTTTTTATTTGCTTTTAGGCGATTACTCAGCTAATTACAAACCGATTTTGATGATTCTTTTTTGAGAATGTAGGTCATGGTTTCGTGGTTTTCCCATATTAATTTTATTATATTCCGACAAGTGGTTTTTGGGTAATGGTCAATAATGCATACATTTTTGTTTATGCTGATAAAATGTATGTGTGGCCATTTTTGAATTAATATATTTCTGAAAAAATATTTTTTCTTGAATATCTTCGTATATAGAAGGCACAATTTTTTAAAATTTCTGAATATGTTTATGATGTTTTAAGTATATGCCTACCTGCAGCTCCGTTACTTTTTTCCACGGCTTGTAAATAAGCTTCAGCTTTTTTAGCTATTGCATTAGTCGCTCTCTTCGTAACGATTGTATTTTGCTTACTGTTACCATTTCTACAAGACGTCATGTTTGTTATATTTACTTTTTTGAAATTTGAATTACTAAAACTTCAAACAAATTTTATGTATGCGCTATTTTAAAGTAAATTGAGCACTGATCGATATTTGGGCTTGAAGCTGCTAAAGGTTATCTTATTTTCACCTAAGTCTGTGTGCAATCAGAGCATTGCTATTAATATTTTCACGTTAAGAGCTTAAGTGCAAAAATTTTACAAATACTGGCTTTAACTGGCAGATAGCTATTGATTTCGGATATCCCTGCGTTAGTCCGGGAGCTCTGTATATCTGTGACCATCTGACTCTTTCTTCCTGGCATCTCGTAAAAGGGGACATAGATTGTATGGGTTAGGTACTTATTAGTTATTACCAACTAGACCACTGGTGGTAAAGCGATGAGCAATAACTAATCTGGCTAGGGATTTACCACTTCATCTATTCACCAGTCCAGAAGATAAGGTAGACTTGCACAATGGGCCTTGGGCCTTACACCCCGGCGAAAGGACGGCATCGCAACTACAACATCTATAGCCTATAAGGTCACGATTGTCTTTTGCCATAATATATATAAAATACCGTAAGAAATTAGCCACAAGACATAAGTCAGGTTTAGATCAGAGCTTACATGGACTTAGGTAGGAATATATTATCTGGAAGATGTTGTTGAAAGCATATGGACATAGGGTATACTGACAATAAGAGCGTTGATAAGCCTTAACAGGGCGAAACTGGTACAGTCTCGATAGATGAGAGGCTAAGGACTACTTACAGACCTACAGATCTACGACAGATTGGACGAAATAGAGTTTAGTACCTAATTCCACTTTCCTCATATCTATAATTTCAATTGTGAGTGTCGCCTCTATGGTCTAGCGGTCCGGGTGTTGGACTTGACTGCATGAGGGTTCGAATCCCGGGTCGGCCAACACAAAGAAAATTGGATTTTTCCAATTTCCTAATAAAAAAATTTTGGTATATAATATAATGCGATAGGCTTGCCACCTATCACATTGTGGGACTTAGTGTCTTCGGCTAGTCGTGGGTGCCTTGGTTGTACCTCTGCCTATATCTTCGGGGATATGGGCGTGAAGATACTTTTTTTTATTTCAATTGTGAGTATTTAAAAAAATATTATAAAGTAAGATAGTGAACAAGCACACAGCTCTCCTGATGGTAAGAGACAACTGTGGCTTACAAAAACTAACTTTCTTATTAATTAAAATCGTTTACTGCAAGTATTACCGCCTCGACAGCCTCGTTGGTCGAGTGGCTAGCATACACGCCTAACTACGCCGACCAACCGCTAGGCTCGGGTTTGATTCCAGGCGGGGGCAGGCATTTGTGTGATGAACATTTAGACGTCTGCATTTCCGGGTCTGGGTGTTTATTAAATTTATTCTTGTATCTATTTAAGTATTTATTGTATTAGAACCGTTGAATAGCACCCATAGCAACACAAGCAAATAATATGCTTACTTTGGGGTTACATTCAAATTTTGTAACTTGTCCAGAGATATTTATTTATTATCCCAGCTTTCAACTGGTACTTGTTACTCCCTGAGTAGGTAACCAAGTACTAACTTTATATTGGAAACGTCATTAATAAACCTGATGTAGCCATTAATAACACATTGATATACGAGGGTTTACCGCTTATGTTATGGCAACACAAAACGTATTTTTGTCCCATTTGGTGGGAACGTTTAAAAGGTTTAATCTTACAGATAAAAGAGGTAAAAAGTGAAAAAAAAAACTAAGAAACACCTTGGTTTAGTTACAATTAAATTATATATAATTAAAAATTATGATAAACTGTAAAAATAAAATAGTGTGAAACAAAAGCAAAAAGTTGGGACTTTCAACGTATGATGTACCTAGGTTATCACTATAATATAGTATAAAACAAAGTCACTTCCTCTGTCCCTATGTCCCTTTGTATGCTTAAATATTTAAAAGTACGCAACGAATGCGTTTTTTTTAATAGATAAAGTGATTGAAGAGGAAGGTTTATATGTATATTTCATAACCGTGCGAAGCCGGGGCGGGCCGCTAGTTAAATACAAAGTGTTATTTAGAAGAATATGACCAGATCAGGCATTGTACTAGTGAGGGTGACGATTTATTGAAGACTAGTTGAAAATAATAATTAACCCAAAAAAAATATATGGGACATGATATGGTATGGCCTATAGGTATCTGGTATGCAAAAAATTAAATTGGTTTTTATGTGTGAAAATAAAGTAAAAGTACAAATCATAGGAAAAGGAACTAAGGAATTAAAGAAAATTATTAGAAATAAAACTGGTCTAAGACGCAGAAACAAAACGAAAGACGTAAGATATATGCAAATGACAAATTATAAATAAAAGAACCCATAAAAGGGTTTTTCTATATTTATTAAGTTCTTTATCTCATTTAAGAAAGCAGATTGAAAACATTTTAAAAAAATTAGAACAAATACTTATTGTGATGGAAGACGCAGCATGGCTATGTGTGATGTTTTAATTATATATAATTTAATTGTAACTAAACCAAGGTGTTTCTTAGTTTTTTTTTCACTTATTACCTCTTATATCTGTAAGATTAAACCTTTTAAACGTTCTTTGTATGTCTGAAGCGGACAAATTAATTAAAAAAAGTATTTAGTTCCATTATATTTTTTAGTTTAATACACTACTTTTGGTGCCGTCGTGGAAGAAGACGGTCATAGATTTTTCGTACTTATTGAACTTCTTGTATAATGAGAGTAAAATTAGTTAATTTAGATGGCTATTAGTTCAATTTTGTTCCGTTCAAGTTCAGAAGTGAAATATTTATGAAGAAATTAGCGTATTGTGTATTTCCTCGTTGCTGCCAAATCTCGTATTCTATAACAATTTATGGCAAAATTAACTAAAGAAAATAATTGGAAATAAATAGCAATCAAAAGAATTTGTTATACAGAAGACGGGGCAGTGTGGCCTAATAGTCTTAAGCTGTCCCAGAAAAGGAAAAATGAAAAAAACACACTAATAGATTTGGTAGTTTTGGTAGTGATTATATTCTCTTTGGTTTTGGCGCCAAAGAAAGAAAAGATGGTCGTTACTCGTCATGGTCGTAGTTTTTTTCGTAAATGACCCTGACATGACTCTCCTTGACAACTTATAATTTTGAATAATTTAAACCTGATTTTGTTAACCTAGACTAATGGCAAATGCTAACGCAAGTGCAAAAACATTTAAGAAAAACAAAAGGTCATATTAGATACTTAAACACTTTACTTCCTGCTTGTCGTTTTTTGGATGTTAAAATTATATTACATAATTAAGTACATATTGCAAGATAAGTTTTCTAAAGATTTATGGATAGAATAAAACATCCTATTTTTGAAAATCTGAACTAAATGTCAAAATAGCCTATCCTATAATATGTAGCGGCATCAGGCATGGACTGTCTTGAAGTCAAAGATCAAACTCGAAGTACTCAATTTTTACTCCATGTTTATTAACTAAATTTGTGTAATGCCAACTTCAACCTTGAATTAAAGTTAGACTCGCTATAATCTACATTTATTAATAAGGTTGGCCGGTCGGGTTTTCAAGCCTAGTGTGCAAGTCTACCCACTAGACCGGAACATGACATTGTCATTTTGGTGGCAGGAATAGGTAAGGCGGTGGATACCTACCCTGGGCAAGTTGTTGCACCCACTTAACCTACGCTTGCCTCTTACGAGCTAAGAGCTGCCCGAGAGCTGGTTTATTAAATACTCTTGAGGTGAGGTAGGCGCCATCGTGAATGAAAATGGTCGTTTTTTTTTCATTATTATTGAATTTCGTGTTTACATTGAGTGAAATTGGTTTATTTAGGTGGGAATTAGGTCAATTTTGTTCAACGAAAGTGCACAAATGAAATAATCATGAAGAAAATAGTGTATCGTCTATTTCCTCGCTGCCGTCAAATCTCAATAGATGAGCTTGAGTAACGAAGCCACCGCTTTACTCAAGACCCTGACCTGACATGACTTTGTACATAGTGACTAATGACTGTATAAGAATAATAACTAACTTGACATTAGCAAAGTAAGTAGTGAAAAACGATCGAAGTCATATTTATAAAAGAAGAAATACACTGAGGAGTCGGACTACGGGTAACGGGTATTAAGTAATCAAAACTATAAGTTTTCATATTAAAGAGTCACGGCCTTTAATAGATAGGGTAATACTATCAAGTTCAAACAACAAACATATCACGACCCGGAACTTCTTATCTGCAGTTACGTCTACTTATGCATTTAAGTTTTTGGGTACAATTTTTAACAGAGTTCAAAAAATACGAGGTTATCAATTCGCCCAGTTTATTTTTTATGTATGTAAGTACACCGATTTCTCCGTGGTTTCTGAACCGATTTACGTAATTCTTTTTTTGTTTAATGCGGAATAGTTTCGTATTGGTCCTATAAAATTTCATTCAGGTAGGCCTACTAGTTTTTATTTTATGAGTGTTTTTTACCTATTTTCACCTATCCCGATATTTATTTTTATTAAATTTAATCATATCAGCAATAAAATAAAAAGTATTAAATAAAAAATACTACGTTAAATTAAACCGACTTCAAAACTAAAAAGTAAAAAATAATAAAGATTTAACAATAATTATAAACTACCTACTACTACAAAGTGATACTACATACTACTATCACCATCTATCACCACTAGATGTACCAATAACTTTGTTAACCATAGGAGTTATTGCAAATAGCGGAGAAGTGTGGAACATGGCGACTATTATTGGACAAATGTCCAGCTTTGGACAAGGTCTAATAATGAAAAATGTGACAATAATGGTGATGGGCATGCAAATGTCACTTAAGCAGTAAGTACCTACATATTTTTGGTACAATAGCCTACAATTAGGCATACCTTTTAATTTTGAACTAAGTCAGAAATAAGTAGTAGTCAAAAGGCTAAAAGTTTTGAAAACCAAACTTTTTTGTACCAGTTTTTCGAAATGTTATATTTTTAAAATCATAAAGTAAAGATCAATAATCTAATATAATATAAAACTCTTGACTTCAAAACTAAAAAGTAAAAAATAAACTATTTATTCAATCATCATGAAACTTTATAGGTAGATACACATTATTTCTTTATTCTTGAAGGCATTAAATGTACCTAACATTGGGTAATTTTTAATGCCTTAAACATAAGGCCGCGGGTAAAAGTTAGTAATCAATGATGATTTGACGATGTTCTGTAGAATTTCCAGTCATGAGTCATATTAAGAACAAGAGAATAAAATGAATTATGCAATATCTGATTATGTTGTACTTACTGATGACTGTCAGATGTCGAAACACAACACTGTCTAACAGTACTTTTTATGGAAATGTGAAGCCAACTAATATCAGGACCTGACTGCGTGGGTCAGATCGGTTTATGTACCCACATTAAGGAGCTTATCGGAACAATAAACAGCTGACCTCTGTAGCGAACTATAAAATATTTACAATTACAATATTATTTATAAGTTAGCTCCATTCAATATTTTTATCTGTCTTATTTTGATATTTTTAAATACCATAACTTTGGTAAAAATGGACAGTAATAATTCTAAAATTAAAATTCCACATACAATCTATAAAAGATGTAATGAAAGCTAAGAACCATCCCAATCACTTTAGCTCATTTTCATGTAGGTATACTAACGTCTATTTATGAAGTGAAAACTTCTTTAGCTGCGTTGCGCACTTTTTTTGGAATGGGTAAAAACTTCTTAAGTCGCGTCAGGCTCAGGACACGTGACCTGATTCGTAAGACAAAAATTCGTAAGACAGCGCAGGGCGCATGCGTACTTTCATAACTACTGATAACTAAAGCAATTCGTGCAAACTTATTCCATAACCATTCCAAAATAACAAAAATGCATAACATATTCAAGTTTTCACTTCTGCCGGCACTCCCGGAGTGCAATTCGTTTTTCTAATACTTTTCCTTTAATATCTTTTTTATTTTCATATGTTTTATTTTCATAATATCTTTGTAACCATATTCTAAGAAATACATATATAATTTAATTCTAATCGTTTACTCAAGTTGATACACGATTAAGTATAATCAAAGACAGTATTTATTTACTTATCTCTGGTATAACTCGAAAACTATTAGACGGATTTTATACAATTTCTAGATATCCACCTTAAAATCACGACCTGCCTTTCGAAAACATCAAATTGCGACTTGTTAATGACTTGGATTAATAATTTGTTTTTAAAATTGGTACTTCTTGTTAAGTATTGTATTATAAGGTATACATCTTTATAAGTATATTGTATGGTAAAGTCTTGACCGCCTGGTTGGTCGTGGTGTTAGCGTACACATCGAATTCCACTGACCAACCGCGAGGCTCGGGTTTGATTCCTGGCGGGGGCAGATAGTTGTGTTATGAACATTTAGATATCTGCAATTCCGCGTCTGGGTGTTTTATTAATTTTATTTGTATTAAAATCGTTGGCTAACACCCATGACGCAAGCATATACCTAATTTGCTTTGGGTTAGACTAAATTTATGAAATTTGTCCAGGGTAGTTTTTTAGTTATACTTAATAATGCATACATTTTTCGTTTATGTTTATGACCCTGTCTTTGATGAGGTGGTCAACATAAACGAAAATGAAAACCATAATCCCAAAAACTTTAATATGCGGGTATACCCGCGGTCAGCATATACTTGTTATATCATGCTAATAATTTAAATTCGGAAGTTTATCTCTATGTTTATTTGATACACATTCACGGCTAAGCCATTAGACCAATTTTGATAAAATTTGATATGCATGTAGGCAAAGATAGAAATTCCAACGAAAGACAGTTTTTTTTAAAGTCAACCTTCAAAAGTCTATAACGATGAATATATTCTATGCTGACGAAGTCGCATGTAAACAGCAATATGTTGTAGTCTATGCTGCTCGTCATTCATCAATAACAAACAAACGATGATAAACTGTTGATAAAATGTAACCCAGGAGAGAGTTAGATAGTGAGAGATAAAACAAGTGATTACGTCATTCTCATAAAATCGATAGGTCAGCTTATAGCATTGCCTATTACGTAGCTCGGCTGTGGAATTATCCTAAACAAACTACCAATTATTAAGGGACAGAGATCTGCGACTGTCAATTGGTATGGAATTATACTACTACTATTTATCTCGGCCAACTTCGTTCCACCCGTTCGATTTTTATGATAATGGAAGGCACACCACAATGTGGTAGAATATGTTGTATTCTTAAATATCTTTATAACAACTTTTTAACACACATATTCCGCAAATAAATAATTTTCATTTCATTTCATTTCACACAAGCAAATGGATTTCCTGCTGGTAAGAAATTCACCCCGCCTAGAGACTTCAAACGTGGTAATGGTGCGTTGCCATCCTGAGGTCGAGATGTTAGCCCTCGAGCAAAAGTAAGGCTACCTTACCCTCCAAACCGGAATATGTCAATGGTAAACGGCACGTTATGGCGGCAGGAATAGGCAGGGTGGTGGTAACAATCCGGGCGAGTCGCTGCGAAACTCTACCACCTAGTAAACTGCTTTTTTT
>NJDC01000853.1:120692-147765 GCA_002245475.1 Calephelis virginiensis | reverse complement strand
GTAAATTTTAATATCTTGTTGATAAGAACGCGATCTTTATTTCTCTAGATTAACTACTTTGTTTCCAAATTTTTTAGTGCGCTATCTGTGATCTTTTATCATTAGCATCAATATATTTGTTTGTGTGTGTTAAATGCATGTTAGTGTGGGTAATGTTTTATTTATTGATTTAATGTACTTTGTAAGCATAATATTGAAAAATATTAGCGTTCTGCACTTATCCTACACATAAACTATAATTGTGCCAAATTTTATGCTCCTGCGTCCAAAGTTAGGGTAAGGTAAGGTAGTAAGGGGTCCAAAGTTTTGGCATCACGTATTAATATATAGATAATTATATACTATTACAGGCACAGCCTCATGGGAAATGCTGGTGATTATTTGTACATAAACGAGGACACAGGCGATATAAGTGTCTCAATTGATAACGCATTTGACTATCATCGCCAAAACGAAATTTTAGTTCAGGTAAGCTCAGGTTTTGTAGTATAGTGCTAGTTCTAGCCTTTGATGAAAATTCATTTCAGCGTCTTTTAGTCGGAAATTTTACTCTGCATAAATTGTACAACTTTACGATAAATAAATAATGGGAATATTTTTTTCAATCAATTTATTGCAAACACCATCCATAAACATTTTATATTATGTGAAAATCAATATCAACACTTGATTTTTAGTTCACTTTGCTAAGTGGTGCTAACAGTGACCGGTCCTCTCACTCTTGGCCGGTTTTGAATAAACGGATATGAATTTATGGTAACGGCAAACGGATATGAATTTACGGATAATAAGAATTTATGGTATTATCTTCACGATCATATTTTTGTAGAGGTAGGCAGAGACACAACCATTGCATCTACGACTAGCCGAAGTTACTACCTACATAAGTTCTACAATATGATAGATGGCAAACATATCGGTAAACGGACACATTATCCAATCCCGGGCAATTATTTTTTGTTCGAATTCGAGTCGTTTAAGGTTCGAATCCGGTACATCAAGAAGTCAAGTCCAAAGCTGGACCACTAAACCAAAGAGATGAAATTATGATAGCGGAAGTATTTTACTTTATAAATGAAACTTTGAACTTATGTCTGACCAAAAATATGTACTTATTATTCCTACTACAATATTGGACTTTACTACACTTCACTACATTAATAGCAGACACATTGTTTCATTTTTTATCACTACAATGCTATTTAATATTTATGAACAAATAAAATGTGAGCCGTCACGGGACGCAAAAGTAAAAGTTTGTAAAAGTAATATTCAGAAAAGAACAGATTGTGATAGGAACTAAATATGTCATAATGATAAAATAAAATCTCATAGCGTGTCGACGCGTCGCCACGGCAGGCGTCGCCACGCCACGAAATCGGTTTTACGTGCGGCTTTAGATGTTTCACATCAAAAATGTGAGCCGTCACGGGACGCCTGGCAGATGTGAAACATCGACATTATTTTGTAAAAGCATTGTAAAATTAATATGCAGAAAAGAACAGATTGTGATAGGAACTAAATATGTCAAATTGATAAAATAAAATATTACGATTTTTTTTCCAGATAACGATGACCATTTATTGAATAAACATTTATTTTCATTAAATACAAAAAAATACGAATCTATTTCAAATCGTGACTACATAATTCGGTTTTACGTGCGCCTATAGATGTTTCATATCAAAATATGCAATATTGTAATTGACTTGTTAACGTTTTGTTATTCAGATCATTTGATTGAATCACTTTAGGTATCCTGTTATCCATAAGGCTAAGATTCCCTTCCAGAAAGGGATTGTCATTGAAATAGTGATCTTTTTAATAAATTTATTTTTGTATCTATAATAATAAAAAATATCCCTGGACAAGTTACACAAACTGAATCTAACCCAATAGTAAGCAAATTATATGCTTGTGTTATGGATGTTAGTTATTCCAATACATAAAAATACTTAAATAGATACCAGAATAAATTTAATAAACATCCAAATCCGGAAATGCAGACATCTAAATGTTCTTCAGTCATCACACAAATGCCTGTCCCTCGGGATTGGAACCCGAACCTCGCGGTTGGTCAGATTACTTAGGCGTGTAGCCACTCGATATCATAACATAAGCTTACTTTAGGGATGGGTAGATTTATGTAATTCGTCCCAAGTCCGATAGCCATTCTTATTTGCGTATTATTTGCTTATGATGTCCAAGTGAGGTGTATCCATTAATAGGTGTTTGTAGATCCGAGCTGATGATACACTGGGGGAGCCATACAATACTGCTACATCACAGCTGTTAATACGCTTGAACGATATCAACAACACACCTCCCTCTCTACGCTTGGTAAGAAATTTTGCTTCTTCGACATATTTTAAGATGACTCAGAGGACTGAACTGAAAAGCATGACTAAACTAACTCAACCAGCAGACGGTGTTCTGCTATTTTTTTGTGTGATTTTAGTTAAAAAATTGGAGTGAGTCACTCTTATCACTTAGGGGCATGAAAAATAGATAGCTAATTATCAGACCTACGAAATATGCATATAAAGTTTGGTGAAAATCGGTAAAGCCGTCTCGGAGGAGTAACATTGTGACACTAGAATTTTATATGTAAGATTTTATGTTATGTGTTATTTTTATTTATTTCATTATACCCAAGCTGCCAAATAAAAACTATATGATATACCTATTACACCACTGAGGTTATTATGAGGCATTAAAAGTATTGTTTTGCGTCTTAAAATTAGTACAAAAAATACTAGCCAATGTGCTGCAAACAAACGACTCTTCGCTTACAAACAGTAAAAACATGTCTTCACGCAATATTCTCTATGATGTAGGCAGAGAGTATCGAGTGCCAAATCTCACATTCTTTACAGACCTTTCTGATTTTTCCCAACGCTTTTTCGAGATCCACAAAATCACTGCGACCCTTCTGGCCCAGAGCCAGATTCATATTTACGATGTTGCGGAGTAAATACACCTGATCCGTACATCATTTTCCACACCTAAAACCGCCATGAGCCTCTTACGACGTTCCATCGGACACCCTTGCATCCTCCATTTAACTATTTTTCTTTTCATTTTTGATGCTAAACTGATCAAACTAATGACCATATGACCGGTGCAGTCAAAGCGTGAACGCTTGCCTTTGTACAAGGGGACGAAGAAAGCACGCCACCAGTCTTCGGGCACACTGTCGGTGCTACAACATTTGGTACAAAGGACCCCAGAAGGGTTCCGGATCGGACAACCAAGCTTGATCATCTGAGCTGAATCCATATCTATTCCCGTAGCCTTACCATATTTCATACTTTTAATAGCCCATTCAACTTCTTCTATCATAATGCCATCACATGCCTCCGCTATTTCTGAGTCATTTGAAAACTCAGACGCGACTGCAGAATCCTGGGAGTATTTACATATCTCAACAAAATTAACTCCACCGTTATAACACGTCGTCCGTGCTTGCAAAAATATCACTACTCTTCTATTCCTTATAGAACAAACGAACAACTCCGACATTTTTTTAACTCCTTCCAAAAGAGTTTAGTGTTCCTCTCGAAGTTGTTTTCAACCTTTCTGAATCCTTTTAAGCCTTCCAAATGGAAAACCCACTTGACAATGCTTCCCCTTCTGAAACAGACCCCTAAATTGCCCGCTTCGTCCACATTCGTAACTAAATTTTCGTAACTGGTTACGAATAAAGAATTTTTTTCGCTCTTTTGTAACCAGTTAACAAAAAAGGTTTTTTTTTCATTTTCATAACTAGAGCTTCTTATCACTTATGGTCTCCTAGTACTTTTTCTGGAATAATTATTATATGACGTAAAATGTATCTTTAATTATGATCAATTAGTAGTTATTTTTATTTTATACAAGAGGAGGCAAACGCGCAAGTGGGTTAACCTGATCGATAGTGATCACCGCTGCCCACAGACATCCGCAACACAAAAGAGTAATCAGTACGCTCTTTTCTTGAAGGTCCAAATACATAATTGTCGGCCTTGGTAACTGATTTAATTAATTAATCCCTTGGATTTGCAAATTAATATTTACATACACACAAATTAATAGCATAATTACATATCTTCACGCCAAGTCATTTCAGGGGTAGACAGATGGCATAGAGTGCATAAACGTTGCGATCCTTGTAGACCTACCAGCCTCCGTCACATTTATTACTCTTTTTATACAAACACGCCGATTTTGAAGATCGTATCTTCGGAAAAAACCCGATCAATTTGATCGTGGAAAGCCAACCTTTTTAGGTTACTTTGTCAATCTTTAATCTACCATTGGTTCCACATAACTGAAGCAACAGATAATATACAATTTAGTGACCGGAAGACCGTGCTTTGCTCTTTTCGACCTTTTCAAAACTCCCTGCATCCCAATATCGTTGGCATTAAAGACAAATCTTATGCCATAAAATAATTATTAAATTATTTTAAAAGGTTCTAGGAGAGCATAAATGACAAGAAGCTCTGTTTATGAAAATGGAAAAAAAACTTAATCATTCTTTAATTTCCTTCACCATATTCAGAACATTGGTCAGAGAACCCCAGAATTTTATCCAGGTCATGAGTTGACGTCTAGTTTACTGGGTCATAGACTGCTACCACATAAATTCGCAACTCCCAGCTTAATACGGCAACCAGACCACAATATTTCAGACCCGAGGCTAAGCGAGACGATAAGATGATACCCACCTCAGCGCTAGCACGTTCTGCGCCAGACCACAGGGCTAAGCTGATACCGGGGAGATAAGAAGTATCACTACGCTTTCGCTTAGTCTCCGTTACACACAGTAAATGCAGACGTCACTCATCCGTTACATCAATCAAATCATTATTATTATCTTCCATTCCACATCTGACATTCGACGTGTCTATTTGACATTCTCCACTCCTCGGTTCGCCCGTTCAGGCTTGGCCTGATGGGTGGTGGTCCCCAGCTCTGCATCTGCCTCTTTTGGCACCGACAAGGGTGGGTTGCCTCCAGGGAATACCTTAACCCACTCCGCGGTACTTTTTCGGGCCAGAATTGCGGTGGACTGGCAGGACATCGCGACAAGTACGCTTATACGCTGATTTACAAAAAGATGACTTAATTTAAAATAAGATAAAAAATTATGTTTGGACCTCTTTAAATATTCTTTATGTCATGTTTTATTTTAAATAATTCAGCAAATTATTAGTAAAGAGGAGCGCTATGTAACTCATTGTTCTATGACTTGGCTCTTGTCTTTAAGTTTTAAACCAACTTTTTTAAGACTCTAATACTTTTTTAAGTTGGTTTCATTCTCAAACACTTTTGTAGTCAGTCATTTTTGTCGAGCAATGTTTCTAATATATACAGTATATTTAATAACTTTATGAAGTGTTGAATTAAATATGACTAGGTACGTTTACTTTTAAATAGTTTAAATTTTGTGTCAAGCTGTAATACCAATAATATTTTGTAATTCCATAGCCCCGAGGCAGCCCACAAGTTGAGGAAAATGTTCCCGAAGGTTATGTTATAATTCATAACGAACAAGAAATAACAGCTACTGATCCAGACACTACCGCGGAATTGGAGTTCCAAATAATTTGGGATACATCTTACGCTAACAAGCAAGGTCGGGATACACCCGCTACTGAATTTCATGGGTGAGCAAAACTATTAATTAAATTTGCTGACGACTAGAGACCAGCTCGGTTTCGTTCGGGTGACGTATACTAGAAAAACATAAATATTTTAATAGTTCGACGAAAAGGTAAACATTTCACTGCGTAAACAAAAACTTCATATATACAGGGTAACATCTAAAGCATCAGCCAAATTTTGAGTTCGGAATCAATAACACTTTCGATCTATGAAAACCCTGTATAAACAAATGAAAAAATCTATATTGGAACCAAAAACATGCAATTTCAAAAAGAAAACAAACTCGATATGTTTACGTCTTATGCATGCAGTCGTGAAAATAGTTTTATCCGTTTAAATAGCTTCATTGTGTTATCACACAATTTCATATATGAAAAAGATAATAATACTAGATGTATTATTATCTTTTTCATATATGAAATTTATATATCTTCACTAATTACTTCTTTCCAAAGCCATCTTTGAATCGTGTTTCGATTCCCAAACTTCTTCAAAGAACTTTGTGAACACTTATTATACATAAATAATATTATCTGTTCTTAAATGTGTAGTTTTAAATATTCGTGAATACGTTAGGACTTTAATACTAGAAAATATTAAGATGCCTACATATTTAAAATTAATACCTTGCAGATGTGTCGATATCCAAACTGTCTATGAAGACCTGGACAGAAAAGGCAACGCTATAGGTCGTTTGGTGGTCAAAGAGATCAGGTACAATGTGACGATTGATTACGAAGAGTTTGAGATTCTCTACCTAACTGTAAGAGTAGTTGACAAAAAAACAGCCATTGGACAAAATTATGATGAATGTGAGTACATATCCTAGTTGCGACTGACAACAAAAGGGATATTTCAAGAGTACTATATAAATTTGGAAGTTAGGCTCGGAGTTTTAGAAGATTAAAGGTCTCAGCACACATATCAACTAGGTAAGGGATCGTCACCGTATCGCCTTTCGCCTCGCCTTCAACTAGGCGTTAACCTAACGTATGCACGTAACCAAACAGTATCAGCAGCTCCTGTACATCAACTCGGCTACGGCTACACGATACTGTTCTTACGCTTACTTTACTGTTACGAATAGTGTACGTAGCAATATGGAGTTTCATACAAACAAAAAATAACGGCTCGAGGCGGTACGCTGACGATCCCTTTCCGAGTTGATATATGTGCTGAGACCTTAATTGTCAGTTGTCGCTTAGGTATCTATTTTTTAACTGTATTTGAAAGAAAAACAAAAATTATTTTTTAGAAAATAGACATGTGTTAGAAGTTGTTACAAAAAAATATATGCTAACACATTTTACTCCATTGTGAAATGCAAATATTTTTAAACAAATATAAATGTGTTACTTTATTAGCAAAAGTCAAGTTACACATATGATTAAAAGGCGCGTAAGTTTTATAAATAAGGAAGGGGGATCATTATAAATTTGAAAGTTTGTTTGGATGTTTGTCCGTCAATCACGCAAAAACTACTGAACGGATTTTGATTAAATTTAGTACAGGGTATGAGTTGTCTTGTATGATAGATTACTTTTTATCAAGACTAAATGCTCCCTTGGGATAAACTGGGAGAAGGTATTAAAAGTGGCAATGCAATAGGCGCGATGAAACTAAATTCCATGCGGGCGAAGCCGCGGGCGGAAAGCTAGTAATATATTAATTTTAAAAACCTCCTCTCTTTACTTTCCTGTGTTCACTTGATGGTGATGTTTTGGAATAATCATCTTAGTTATTTTTTCCAGTGACATTTGCCATCACGATAATAGACATGAATGACAACCCACCGATATGGGCGAATGGCACGCTCGACCAGACCTTCAGGGTGCGAGAGATCTCAGCGTCCAATACCGTTATAGGGTCCGTATTGGCTACAGACATTGATGGGCCAATGTACAACCAAGTACGATACACGATATCGTAAGTTTTTTGCCATTTTCTATTATTTGCCTATATTTAATCGTACACCTCTGTGGTCTAGCGGATCAGATGTTGGACTTGACTGCATAGGTCCCGGGTTCGAAACCCGGGTCGAGCAACAAAAAAAATTGTTTTTTCCAATATTCTTAAAAAAAAATTGCTCGGGATTGGATATGTGCCCGATTGGCGATAGGCTTGCGACCTATCACATTGTGGGAGTTAGTGACTTCGGCTAGTCGTGGGTGCCCTGGTTGTGTCTCTGCCTACTCTTTCGGGGATATGGGCGTGAAGATACTTTTTTTAACTTTTCTGAATTTTTAATATTTTTCTTCTTTTTTTTTTGTTCTTAGCTATGTTACATGTTGGTTTTGTTGGAGGTTTAAGTTTTCATTACACGAACATATACTATTTTGCTGGTCTTATAACCTGCTAATGAGTGGCATGGGCTATTTTGTATCCCCATTGTTTTTATACTTCATACGCCAGAGTCACAGTATTAAACATTTAGCATACAAGGCACAATGGTTAATGTAAAAATTATTTCGGTCGTTCTGGCAAGGATTTGGTGAGATTAAGTTCAAATAAATCACTGACTTATTTTTTTTATTTCAGTCCAAGATTAAATACACCAGAACGTTTAGTCAAAATAGATTTCTACACTGGTCAAATCGAAGTAGATTTAGATGGAGCAATTGACGCTGATGTGCCACCGAGATACCACTTATACTATACTGTGGTGGCCAGTGACAAATGTTTTGAAGAAAATCGGGAGAACTGTCCACCAGACAAAACCTACTGGGAAACTGAAGGCGAGGTTAGTAACTAAAGTTTGTGAGAAGAGAACACAGGAAGGCAATTTATATTGGGCCCAAAGACAATTGCTACAATAAGGGTTCTAAAGATATAACAGATCTCTATAGAATGAGTACTCCCTTTTTTTAAGGTTCTCAAATAGACACACATATTTATAGAATTTTGAAGGTTTGTGCCCTCTTTTTTGAAGGTTTCTATCTTATATCTTTTATGGCCAATCCAGTAACTTATTTAAGATAAGAGATAGAGTTTTTTTCGATTAGTTACTAGGCAGCCTCTGTTATCCATACTTTAAAGAAAATCAACCTGCAAAGGAACAGGGGATGGAAGTTTGTGTTACAATCGTTGCTATTCGACGCTGATGAAGTCGTGGGCTAGTTTTTCTATAATTAACAAAAATGTCTCAGCAACAAAACTTCATCCCACTTCATTGTTGCCCTCGTTGGTCGAAGGGCTAGCGTATATGCCTAACTCCACCGCACAATCGGGGCTCGGGTTCGATTCTCAACGGTTTTGCGTGATGATCATTTTAGAAGTCTGCATTTCCGGGTCAGGGTGCTTATTAAATTTATTCTGGTATCTATTTAAGTATTTCTCTGTGTTGGTATCGTTGACTAACACCCATAACACCAGCATAATATAATTTAATTACTTTGGGGCTAGATTTAATTTGTGTGACTTGTTTAGAGATATTAATTTATTTATTAGGCTGATCTCTAACTGTAGATACATTATTGAATTCATACGTTAGTAAATATAAAATCGATGGGTTCCATGACCATGAGTAACTGACATTTAAAAGTAATCAGAGATCATGCAAAAATTCAAAAGGAGTGCGAAGGATTTAATAAGAAATTAAGATTATGATGCGCTGGTTTCTTCGAATGAAGCACATTACGAATTGTTGCAGTGTTCAACTATTGGACGAGCTAAATCCTTTAAATAATTTTAGATATCGATCGAAATAATAGATATAAATAACAAGAACCCTGAACCACAATTGGACAAGTTCAACACAACAGTTTACATCTACGAAAACGCTGTTACTGGCGATGAAGTGGTACAACTGGTGGCCAGCGATTTGGACAGAGATGGTAAGTTAAGTAAAGAATAAAAATCTAAAGATTTGTTTGATCGGTTGTGGGGAATAGCACATGAGAAATTGACACAACAGACAATGTGAATGATACCTGCGGAAACCTAGGTTTACATTTCAAATCTCTAGGGTTTGTCAAGGACACTTGGCACACGATATTTTCGGTCTATCTACCGCAAAAGGGACTAGTGTGAATCTTGGGTTTTATCCAAGAGTGGCGTGAAGAGTATCCGACACCGATGTTTTTGTAATATGGAGGAAGCTGGTCAGATCTGCAAGGAGCTCGACACTTGGCACACGATATTTTCTGTTTATCTAGCGCACAAGGGACTAGCGTGAATCTTGGGTTTTATCCAAGAGTATTGACAAGGGTCTCCGACACCGAAATTTTGTATATTATAAAGAGAAATGGATGTAGAGGAAGCTAGGCAGACACTTGGCACACAATATTTTCTGCCTGTTTACCGCACAAGGGACTTACGTGAATCTTGGATTTTGTCCAAGAGTGGTGTCAAGAGTCTCCGTAACCGGGGGTATTGTACATAATAAGTAATACATCTGGAGGTAGCTAGGCGGATCTGTAAGGAGCTTCACACTTGACACACGATATTTCCTGTCTGTCTACCGCGCAAGGGACTTGCGTGAATCTTGGTTTTGTCCAAGAGCGGTGTCAAGAGTCTCCGTAACCGGGGATATTGATACATAAAGAGTAATCAATGTGGAGGAAACTAAGCTAGGCAGATCTGTACGGAGCTCGACAGTTGATACACAATATTTTCTGTTTATTTATCTAATCTTGTATTTCAGTAAACATGACCTTTTACTTCCAATTTTCATTATCACAAAATATGTGGATCGTTTGATGCTTTCTGATGTGTGTACTGATAGTACTTATTGGTGTATTTTAGTTATATACCACACAGTAACATACCAGATCAACTTCATGGTAAATCCTCGTCTTCGCGACTTCTTCGATGTTGACCCAACAACGGGCCTGGTCTTCGTCAGCTACACCACTGATGAGGTGCTAGACCGAGACGGGACCGAGCCTCAACATCAGATGTTCTTCACTCTCATAGACAATTTTTACTCAGAAGGAGGTAAGTTATGTGCATAATTGAATGATTATTTTAATTTAATTCTTTTACTTTTCTTTTTTTAATTTTATTTCTTTGCTGACTGTAACTCTCACCTTTGTCTGCGAGCAATATATTTGATTTATAAACCATCCTTATGTTGTTGTTGTTGATGATGTTGTGATATGAACCAATATTTAGCCGAGTTGAATTGAAAAAAATATATATTTTCGCCACGTTACGGCACATTTTTGACGCGCAGAAAACTACTAGAATACAATATAATATTGACAGATATTGAAGGTATAAAGGTGATGGTGAGTTCAAAGTGGTAACAACCTTACAATGTATTTCCAGTTGAGTAAAATAATGAATATTTGTTATAGATGGCAATAGAAACCAGAACAGTACGGAGGTGCTCGTGGTGTTGCTAGACATTAACGACAACGCTCCCGAGTTGCTGGAAAATCTCTCTTGGTCTGTTTCGGAAAGTTTATTAGAGGTCAGTATATAGTATAGTTGTAGTATCAGGAAATTTTTCAGGGGGTATTCGTTGTTAAAGATATATCAGAAAACGTATTTTTATTTTAGCACTTGCCCTGTGCTTGGGATAAATTTTCTATAAATTTTTAAAGAAAGAAAAAATTTCGCCCCAGACAGGATTTGACGGGTTAACGGGTTAGAAAGGAATTAAAAATTTCAGTAGCTCAATTGGTTAGAGCATTCGTCGGCTTGAGACGAAAGGTTACAGGTTCAAATCCTGTCTGGGTCGAAATTTTTTCTTTCTTTAAAAATTTATAGAAAATATATCAGAAAAGTTTTATTTCAGGTGAACATGAACTTTATTTAAATGAATGTTCTCAACAAGCAAGACACCTGAAAGTCCAAGACATAACATGATAATTTCTTCTCCTATTTATGAAGCTTCTAAAAGATATTTTTTGTTTCTGCTATTTAAGAGATTAACGTTAGTGTTTCAGATCTGAGTTCAAATAGCACATCTGTTAAACCCATTTTCGTTGATGAAGTAGGTACTTCGTATTTTACATGTCGAATAATAATTTTGGTAAATTGGTGTTAGATATTATCACTTTTCTAGCACAGTGGCAGAGCATAATGAATAATAAAAAAATACTTTCATAGGGTTCCAGTTTAGGCGATCACATCCATGCTCACGATCGTGACGAACCGTGCACAGACAACTCTCGCGTCAGCTATGAGGTCCGTAATCTAACGTTAACCGACCGAGATGTAGAGGTTTTGGACCTCTTCACGATTACTACTGTATTGTACACAGGTAAGATAATTTGAAATTGTCAGAAGATCTCTAAGTAACATTTCGATAAACTTGGTCGCCTGTGTTCTAGTTCGGACACATAAAAAAATAGAAAATGCTAACCTTTTTAACTGGAGAGATCTTCCTTGCCAACATCGGTGTTTCAAACAGGTACCAAGGAAGCTAGAGCCATCCGGGAATGGAATTGAAAAAGCCCATATTTTTGTTAGATACTATATATTTTGTATAAAATTGGTGTAATTATTTACCCCGCGTTGGTCCAGGCTGCCTATGTAGAATTGACCTTTCTGATTTTACTGCCTGTAGGGATCCACCGCGTTATATTCTCACCGCCATAATGACCGTGTTATGTACCGGTCCGGGGATACGGACTTGTACAATAGGCCGTCCTGACTATAGGACAGTGACGCACCTGTTACATCTATGGTGTCTTTAGGTATGGTGGTCTCCTAACACCAAGGGGTGTGCTTGTTCGCTGTTTATCACTTAAAGAAACAAGTCACCTTAACGATATGTTTTTCGTCGACCATAATTTTTCCAAAAAATGGATCGTTTATTCTTTTTTATGAAAGAGGCAAACTAGTAACCAATGTGTCGATAAATAATATTCGCCGGCCATGATCACTCAAAAGTAACACAGCGTTATCGAATTTTAGCAGTGGATATGCTCTATTCTTGAAAGTGCTTCATTCGTATTGTTTCGGAAACGAAGGTGGTCGTATCTTTTTCCACAACGTATTGCATAATATACTCCTTAGCTCAGTTTAAAAAACTAACAGATCGGTTACTTAAAGATTAGTTTTTTTTTTCGTTTTTTATAGTAGTAATAAATTTTAATTATGTACTGTTAAACCAATGCATTTTATTGTGAACGGAATTTATATATGCACTAAAATACTATAATTATATTTTATCTTATATGTATGAAATTTTTTGAATTTATTTTTAAATACTTATTATACCGTACGTTTTCATTTCAAAAATATGCAATGTATGTAATATTTTTAATTTAGTTGATAAGTTTATTGAAATGCTAATTTAATTCAATTGTTGGTTAGTTTTAATTGGTAATTTAATTTTGATTGTTAATTTATTTGTTAATTGCTGAAATCATTTAATCTTTAATTTATTCAATTGCTAAAATTTTATTTTAATGCATACGTTGAGCTTTTAGTTTAAGAAAGCTATTTGCACCTGTAATTGGAGTAACACATGACTTTTTTTTTTATGTTTTGTTTTGACTGTTATGTATTAGTGTTTACTTTGTTGGTGCAATAATAAATAAATAAATATTTAGAAAACAAACTGACCACACCCTAATTGTATACAAGCGCGCCATTGTCTTCAAGCTCTAAAGATGCGATAGCTGTGCGGTGCTGTCCAGTAGGTTGAAATGAGAAACTTTGCGTGTAAGTTTATCGGGTACCGTCCTTCCAAAGCTTAAGATGTTGTGTCGGCAGAAATAAGAAATAAAGTGGATATGAGCAAGCCGCCACAAAACTACCACCCATTAAAAATTCAAGGTGTTATAGTCTAGATTTTATACTTAAAGTTGTATAGTGACGGGTTTAAACATTGTTCGCTTTAAAACTCTCGTGTAAATCTGAAACAAATCAACAAAAATGATTTTGACACAGATTGCTGCGAGTCCACTACGTGCGAAGGTTGGGAGTGGGTCGGAGAACTGAAAGCTGCAAAGGACTTACGAGGATATTGGGGAACCTATGCTATCCGTATTCGGGTACGTCATTGATTTTATTAATTACGGATAAATGAATGTAGAAGAACCATACCGATACGTTATACCTACAAACGAGGTATGTCCGATTTCTGTCAAAGAACTGTAATCCGCCAGCATGACCATTCGTAGTTGTTCTACAATTTTTTTTATGTTAACTACTGAGCGACTGTAGTTTATTAAAAATCACAGTGTTGATGGATATTGGCTTGTATTTATCGGCGGATAATCATCGTTACGGAACGTAAAGTAACATATGCAGGCATGTCATCTGTAAAATCCGTGTAATTTCCCTTGGTACCTACATTATGCTTATCACGCTCAACAGAACCTATCCGTCTTTAAAACATTTGCCTTTCTTGTTGTCAAATCTCTAAAGTAAATTTTCTAATAATTCAGGCGTTCGATCATGGGGATCCCCAGCTGCATTCAGAAGAGACTTATGAAATAGTCGTCAGACCATACAATTTCCACGATCCAGAATTCGTGTTCCCGCTGACTGGATCTGTCATTCGACTGTCACGTGTAAGTTCTTTTTTAATGTAAATTTATTACATTGAACTTAATCCAACTTAATGGGTATAGAAGGAATCAAAGACAGTTGTGTATTTTACTAAGTATTTGACGGATTTTTCAGGAAAATTATTGTTGGCAATAGATACATCATTTTGAGCCAAGATAATTTTTTTGCTTTTAAATTACAAATAAATACTAATTTAAGGAATGATGACGGGTATGTTATGACGAGGATCGGTGAATAAAGATGAAAAATATTTATTTTATAATATAATGTGGAAATTTATAGTAAATACTAAATAAACACTAAAATAAAATTATTTAAAGAATACGACTAATTAACAGGAGCGTGCTGTAGCTGGAGGTCTCCTAGCGTTGGTTGATGGAGAATTTTTGAAGCCTGTGAGAGCGACTGATGAAGACGGCTTGGAGGCTGGTGTCGTTACGTTTGATATTACCGGAAACGGTAAGTTACAAAATGGAACAAACTAGGATCGCGAAATATTCAAAAGTAGTCTAAAAACTAAAGTAGCCATAGTAATGAAGCTAGTGAAAAACAGTGGTGATGACGAAAAACTTAAAGCCAAAGGCGTTACGTTAATGGTATATTTGGCAAAAGAAGAAGTAAGCTTCGTAAAAGTATTTAAACATTCAAGAGAAAAATTAAAAAAAATTAAGGTATCTTTCTTTAATTATTGAGTAGGGAACTATAAAATAATTTCGATTATTCTAAGAATTATGTAAGTCATTTAATATGTATATAAAAATATTAGAATCCAAAGATAATAATTTGATTTAAAATTCACAGATGACTCGCAACAATATTTCACCGTACAAAATCTCGTTGATAACCAAGGCCACTTAATGCTGACGCAACTGTTTCCAGAAAACATTAGAGAGTTTCAGGTATCAAATTCTTAGTCTAGTTACGGTAAATTAGAAATTAGTTTTATCAGTATCATTTATATAATTTAAAAACAAATGTAGCCTTAGCTGTGAACCCTGTGGTAACCCTTACGTAGCTTTAATGTGGTTAAGTTGGATTTTCCGTGATTCTGTTTGCTTAATATTCGTAGATGTTCATTTTCACAACAACTAAAACTCGATAGATAGTAAAAGTGGTGGGTGATGTGTATCGTGTATGTCTCTCTGTTTGTCTATGTACTATTTCCATTTCTTAGAAAATTGTAAAAAGTATGTCTACTCTCTAGATATTAGTTAATGCGCGTGTCGGACCAAAAAAAAATGAATTTTTTGGTCCGCCTTATAACCAGCGATATTTCCACATCCTAGTTGGTGATCCGTGCAACGGACGGCGGCACGGAGCCTGGCCCTCGCTCTACGTCCACTACTATCCGTGTGGTATTCGTGCCTACGCAAGGAGATCCTGTCTTTGAGGAGAATGATGCTAGTGTAATGTTCACAGGTAAAATTACATTTTATACCTTAAAGGGTTATTTTACGTTCAATTGTACCGGAACCAAGTATTTACTCTACCCATTACTTATACTCATCTACTCATTAAAATTTTACATACATGCCCCGAATACATTACATAATCCCGAGGTATTAAAATAATAGTAGGAAAACAAACTCTGAGTTCTCTCACTCTTACATGATACTGGAGGCTGCAGCTAATTGCTGCTGAGCGGGGACCATTCTAACGATAACGGGGAATATGGATGCTTACACGTACAGGTGTAGCTCCACGACTTAATGGAACAATTTAATGACATTCCTGTTGCTTATGAAGTTAGACGATAAGTGGAGGTAAATCCTCAGACCATTAAAATACTTTTTTATTGGTCTGAGGGTAAATCAAAGTGAATAATAAAGAAATTATTGCATTGAAGCGGCCACACAATCATGTTTAATAAGTATAATATTTATCTCAAAAATTAACAGCGTTTGAGGTTTTCCTAGTGTGGCCCAACATTAAAATGATGATAATTATGATGTGTTCAGATGTGTGTGTAGGTATGTGTTGATCGCAACGTTGGGCGAGTGACATACGCCTAACTACATCGACACAGGCATTTGTGTGATAAACATTTAGATGTCTGCATTTCCGGATCTGGGTGTTTATTAAATTTGTTCTGGTATCTATTTAAGTATTTATATGTATTAAAATCGTTAAATAACTCCCATAACACTAGTGCTTTAAGTATACTGCAAGAAAGCTTATACTACAAGTATAATTTGCTTCAGGTATGTACATAGGGGCTTAGATTCAATTTGTGTAACTTGTTCCAGGGATATTTATAATAAACTAATTTGCACATGCGTGTGTCTTTCAATATTTAACAAGTATTTATGATAAATATTTCAGAGCGAGAAGTTGGTATGACAGAGAGTCACGTTCTGCCTGAGGCAGTTGACTACAAGAACCACCTCTGCGAAGAAGACTGCTATGACATTTACTACAATATCATTAGTAAGAAACCTTCATACTTCAGTTGTTAAAAATAATATTAAGTAGGTATTTATTATAGACAAGTATTTAATGTTGTAAAAGTACTTTGTCAAAATCATTCATAAAAACTAGTGGTCGCCCATTGGTCGAAATTCGACCATAACAAATTTTAATATCTTGTTGATAAGAACGCCATCTTCATTTCTCAAGACCAACTACTTTGTTTCCAAACTTTTTGGTGCACCATCTGTGATCTTTGATCGTTATCATCAATGTATTTGTTTGTGTTTGTCAAATGCATGGTAGTGTGGGTAATGTTTTATTTATTGATTTTATGTACTTTATAAGCATGATTATTGAAAAATATTACCGTTCTGCACTTCTCCTGCGTATAAACTATAAGTGTGCCAAATTTTAAGCTCCTGCGTCTGCGCAATTTTCGTAAAAAGGGGTCCAAAGTTTTGGCGTCACGTATTAATATATACCTAGATGATTGCGTACCGTAAACCCGTAAGTAGCGTATAATTTGGCTGTGAAGTTTTTTAATCCTATTAATATTGTAAATGTAAAAAGTTTGTTTGTTTGTTATTCATTCTGGCAAAAACTGCTGAACCAATTTTAATGAAATTTGGCACACACATTCTATGTGGATAGCTTGGATTAACTCACAGGATAGTTTTTATCCCATTAACCACGCGGGCAACGCCGCGGGCGAAAGCTAGTTTGTAATAAACTAAATGTTAATGTAGTTCTCGTCCTTTGATAAATATAAATAATTATACCATGATTTCTTGTATAGTTATGATTATTACGCAATCAAATAATCAAAGCAAAGTATCCCTAAATGGGTAGGCAGAGATACAATCAACTAAGTTTATGCTGGTAGCTGTTTCTGTATTTCTAAAGTAAGTATCCTCTCCCAAAGAGGGTGACTGAGGCACAACCAGGGCACCCACGACTAGCCGAAGATAATAAGTCCCACAATGTTATAGGTGGCAGGCTTATCGCCTACCGTGCACATTTCCAATCCCGGGCAACGTTTTTTTTATTAGAAAATTTTAATTTCTTTATTTTTTTTTGCTACCCGACCCGTGGATCGAAGTCAAGAAGTGACCTTAATACGTCAAGTCCGACGCCGGACCGCTAAACCACAGAGACGATTCATACAATTAATGAGCCGTAAGCGTACATTTCTAGAAAACGTCGAGTATATCTATACGCAAAGAGATACCAGATAGGTTTTTTTTTATAACATTAGAAGGCAAAAAAGCAGACGGATTTCCTGCCGGAAAGAAATTCACGCATTGTAGATACACCAAAGGTGGTATTGGTGCGTTGCCAACCTTAGGTCGGGATGTTAGACCTCAAGCAAAAGTAAGGCTTACCGGCTACCTTATCATTCGAACCGGAACACGTCAACGGCAAGCGCTGACATTATGGCGGCAGGAATAGCTAAGGCGGTGGTACCAATCCGGGCGGATCACTGTGATACTCTACCACCTAGTCAGATGTCACGGTGATAGTGACGGTAAGCCTATGCTTGCCCTTTGCGACCTGCCTGGCAGGAAAGCAGATGATCTATACTGCAAAGAAGCCAGGAACAACAAGACCTTACACGATGCGGCCTATTTTACCAGCTCCGTCCTTTATTTACGTTTAATCCACAGGTTTTTACAAACCAAAGGAGTACTCGAACTGAAAAGAGTTTGACTATAGTTAGGTACTTCTATTAAATTTGCGTTTGCCCGCGAGAATAATAATTTTTAGGTAGTTCAATTAGATCTTCACGCCCATATCCCCGAAGAAGTAGGCAGAGGCACAACCAGGGCACCCACGACTAGCCAAAGACACTAAGTCCCACAATGTGATAGGTGGCAAGCCTATCGCCGACCGGGCACATTTCCAATCCCGACCAACATTTTTTTATTAGAAAATTGGAAAAATCCAATTTTCTTTTTGTTGGCCGACCCGAGATTCGAACCCGGGACCTCATGCAGTCAAGTCCAACACCCGGACCGCTAGACCACAGAGGCGATACATTGAATTGGCCATCAATTAGATACATTGAAGCGTTTTAACTTAACGCGTGTTTTGGTACAGGATGTAAATTGTAGAAAGAATAGTAGCAGATATGTCATTTTAGGTACTCTTGAACACAGTAGTTAGCGGATTATTGACACTTAGTTGCAAAAAATTTAACGTTTTTTTAATCGTATTTAATTTACTGTTTATTGTTAACTACAGTTCGTTCTATCAATGCATTATTATATAATTTAAACTTTCGTCATAAGATTTTTATTTTGATTGAAAAAAACTTGCCATAGTCTATTATATAAATAATATCTTTATGCAATTTTTGTCTATTTCCAAATACTGTTATATTGCTCTCTGTAGTGAACTAGCGCCTCTATCGTTTTGACTTTGGAAATTGACATAACAATACTTTCAGAACGAGAGAGCGGTAAATAAGAATGAGAGGAGTTTTGACGCCATCGTGAATGTAGGTCGTAATTTTTTCATTATTATTGAATTCGTTGTTTATATTGAGTGAAATTGGTTAATTTAGGTGGGAATTAGATTAATTTTGTTCAGTGAAAGTGCACAAATGAAATAATCATAAATAAATTAGTGTGTCGTCTATTTCCTCGCTACCGTCAAATCTCACTAGATGAGCTTGAGTAACGAAGCCACCGCTTTACTCAAGACCCTGACCTGACATGACTTTGTACATAGTGACTAATGACTGTATATTGTATAAGAAAAATTAACTAACCTGACATTGGCCAAGTAGTCGTGAAAAACGATCGAAAGCCATATTTATAAAAGAAGAAATAAGAATGAGACATTCACATTCAAAATTGACATAAACGAAAGAGAGGCCGTTACACTAGAGTGAGTTAGCAATATTTGGAAATTGACATCAGATCTTTGTTAGGAGTGTAACCTCCAGTGGTTATATATGGCTATACCTGCCAGTAGACGCGCATAGACCGACGAGCGCCAAATGTTACGACCCTTGCAGACTTACCTATCTTTCTTCACATTTATTAATCTAAAAGAAAACATTCATAATAATGCTTAATTTCTCCAGGTGGCAACGAGGCGGGCTATTTTACCTTGGATCCAGCCACCAACACTCTCTCCCTGGCCCAAGAGTTAGACCGCAGCGTAGCCGAGACTCACACGTTAAGGATAGCAGCTACTAATTCTCCTGACCCTGGATCACCACTAGCTTCCTCCATACTGACCGTCATTGTTACAGTAAGATTACCTACTATTTTGTAGTAACTAGGAACACATATATGACTACAAACGGTTTATCTCTGGAAACATGTTTTCGAGAGTGTGCAATAACAGTTACATACAGGTCTTATTTGCACATGAGGTTATAGAGTGCTATGCAGTATCTCTCCTGAACTGGCACTACTTATTCGATTCCTGTCGCCATAACGCTATTGGAAGCCAATGTTGGTCATTTTTTTGCGCACTCGCTAAACTAATTTTAAGTCATCGCTATTTTCTTTCAACGAAAGTAATAGAGAGACAGCACACTTTAAGTGCTGTCAGATTGGTTTGTCTGTACATGACATTTCTACAGATAGTTATTGGGCGTGTTTGGCCGAAGTAAGTACTTACTACTTACTTCGGCCAAACACGCCCATTCTATAACTTGAAAAACGTTGATTAAAACATTACAATTTGACATGTTCGGGAATAGTCCGAACATGTCTAAAATGTTCTATTTCTTTTGTTTTTGTCTCATCTGAAAAAGATAACATGCATCTAAAATAAGTTTAGTTTGTGAACAGCAGAATCAACTAAGTCTTAGACTTATTGCGGCTATATGTTGGTTCTGCTTGTCGAATGAGAGCTCATTTTTTTATGATAATGGAAGGCAAACAAGCAGAGGGATTTCCTGATAGTAAGAAAATTCACGCCGCTTAAAGACACCAAAGGTGGTAATGGTGCGTTGCCAACCTGAGGCCGGGATGTTAGGCCTCGAGCAAAAGTAAGTTTATCGGCTACCTTACCCTCCAAACCGGAACACGTCACGACGTTATGGCGGCAGGAATATGTAAGGCGGTGGTACCAATCCGGATGAGTCTCTGTGAAACTCCTACCACCTAGTCAGATGTCACGGTGTTATAGACGGTAAGCCTAGGCTCGCCTTTTACGAACTACCTGGCAGGACGGCAGATGGTCTATTATGCAAATGAGCCCGGACCAACACGGGACAAAATCATTAGTAACATATGGTATATCTGAATGAGTAATAACCTAAATGTTGTCAAACTCAAAAAACCGTCTCTTATTTGAATATACTGATAAGGATGTACCAGAAAATCGTTAATTTAAATAACATTTTATTGTCTCTGGTTGTACCAATATATAAGTACGAATCGTTACAAAACAAGTTATTTTAATTCGCATTTGATATCACTATCAACGATACGATCCAGAAATTAAATTCCATTGGCAGGCGGTAGAGTCGCCTAAATACTTCACCAGAATAAAATTTGTTTCCCATTAACATATTTTACCAAGTGTAATATTTTTTCTCATTATGACAGGTAAGAGAAGCAGATCCGAGGCCCACATTCGAAAGGAAGCTATATACAGCGGGAATATCAGTATCAAACAGCATCAACACAGATTTACTTACTGTCCAGGTAATTTACTCAAACAATATGTTAAGCGATTTTTAGGGTTACTCTTAAATCTCGATAGATATCATGCGAAATTAGAAATTGAAATCGTATAGGTATGTCATTTTAGGTACTTTTGAACACAGTACTAGCGAATTATTGAAATTGAGTTACAAAAAAAATCAACGAATCCGATAAAATAATTTATTGTTTACTATTTACTAAATGTTAATAATTCGCCAGTATTTTGCTCAAGAGTACCTAAAATAATACCAAGGTCCAATATTGCATTGCAAGAGTAACAGAGATAAAAATCGAGGTACTGCAATTTGTTTTATTTATATTCCGTTTTGTTTATCGAATTTGAGGTCTAGTCGGACTTGACTTCTTGAGGTCCCGGGTTCGATCTCCGAATTGCCAGAAACAAAATAAAAGTAGCAAATGTGTTTTTTCAGCAAAAATAACGTTTCCCGGGATTGAATATGTGCCCATGTTGGCGATGGGCTTGCCACCTGTCGCATTGTGGGACGTGTCTTCGGGCAATCACGAATGCTTTATACCTTTATACCTTTTCAGGGATATGGGCATGAAGGTACTTACTTGCCTATATTTCGTCGTTGGGTCAACCTTTTGCTATTTAAATTTGAAATT
Source organism: Calephelis virginiensis (assembly GCA_002245475.1). Lineage (NCBI taxonomy): Eukaryota > Metazoa > Arthropoda > Insecta > Lepidoptera > Riodinidae > Calephelis > Calephelis virginiensis. The sequence continues at coordinate 125,944 of NJDC01000853.1, read as the reverse complement.
CGCTGTGATACAAGGGCCTCTGTGATTGGGCCACTAACAATCTCTAGCCTGTCTTTCATCTCTCTCTCTCTCTCTCTTCTACCAGCATGCAATTAGTGTCCCTGACATGACGTTTTTGCGCTTTTGAATTGAAGAGACAAAAGGTTTAAGCAAAAATTAAAGACATACTAAACGAATTGAACGTAATATGATTTTATTTCGTTTTCTTAGCTTCACCATTTGTATAATATATAATAATAATAATAATAAATATGTATATGTAATGGATGCCGTGTTCATTTTATACTCGAAATTTTCGTGCCATCGTCTTTTTGGCCGCAACTTGTTAATCTTAATTCTTATCACACCGGCCGTTAACGCGCCCACCGAACTTAGGACTAACCAACCAACCCGTCACGTCCTATCGGATCCTCCGGATGCAATAACCGCGGCTAACGCAAGCCCTCTCAACCCTAACAACACTAACTCACATGACACTACACTACACTGTCGCTGCCGGTCTCGGCGACGAAGACCTCTCTTTCACCCAGCGCCTAACGCCGAGCCGCCACTATTCCTCCGTCAAGTCCACCCAGTAACCAGAACGCAGCACCAAGTCGAGGTACGGTCTCCCGGGAGACAGCCTTTGTCGCTGGCGTTGTAGGTAACAGTCCAATATATTTAAATAATGATGTCTCGGGCTAAATGTCTCGGATGTCCGGGTGAAGTTGTAAAATTAGTCATTTCAAAAATAACAAAATATGTTCTTGCACTATATCTTCGATGTAGGGTTACTTTTGAATCTTGATATCAGGCGAATTGGAAATTGGAATCGTATGTAATTTTGAACGCAGTACTAGCGGATTATTAACATTTAGTTTAGTAGCTAATATGTAATAGAAATAAATTTAACAAATCTGATAAAATAATTTAAAAAAAAAGTATCTTCACGCCCATATCCCCGAAGAGGTAGGCAGAGGTACAACCAAGGCACCTACGACTAGCCGAAGACACTAAGTCCCACAATGTGAGAGGTGGCAAGCCTATCGCCAACCGGGCACAATAATATAATAAAATAATTTAGTGTGTACTATTAACTAAATGTTAATAATTCGGCAGTATAGTGTTCGAGACTCAAGAGTACCTAAAATGATTCCAATTTTTGACGAATAGTACTTGATTCCAATTTCAAATATTGTATGAATCGAGCTTCAAGAGTAACCCTATTGGTCACTTCCAAATTCTGAATACTTGTACACAGGCGACACACACAGAAAATGTTCCAATCACATACTCTATAGACAAAGAGTCGATGATTGTGGACCCGACCTTGACCAACGTGAGGGACTCCGCATTTGCCCTGAATGAGGTCACGGGAGTCTTGACGCTGACCATGCAGCCAACTGCCAGCATGCAGGGGATGTTCCAGTTCGATGTTGTCGCTGAAGATCCAGGTATGTACATAGCATATCTACATATTAGTACATATATAAGGCAAATGTTTTAGAGGTAGGCAGAAATTGCTGAACTAGTGTTCATATTAAATTGGGAAATAACTTTATTTGTTTTTGTTACTGAATTGAAGTTTAGAATAATTACAATCTTACCCTGTTTACCTGTTGGTAAAATGATTCTCGTTCAACACGAAAGGGAAGAAAAGAGTGAGGGCGTCACGAAGAGATATGTAGGTAATTAGGTGTATAGCTACTAACCTAGAAGATATTTAATCTCGTTCTCGTTGAAGACACATTTTTTTAAAAGCAATTTCCGAACAAATTTGTACTACTAGCTGTTGTCGGCGGCGTTGCTCGCGTGGTTAATAATAATGGTCTTACAGGAACATTTTTTCGAGATAAAAACTATTCAAGTTACCCTCTATGTGGGTGCCAAATTTCATGAAAATCGGTCGAGCATTTGATGCGTGAAGGAGTAACAAACAAACATACAAGCTTTCGCATTTATAATATAAGTAGGCTATAGCCTCTATGGTCTAGCAGTCCGATGCTGGACTTAACTTTATGGGTCCCGGGTTCACCGCCAACAAAAAGAAAATGTGGTTTTTTTTTCAAATCACACTAATATTATAAATGTGAAAATTTCTTTGTTTGGATGTTTGTCCGTCAATCACGCCGAAACTACTGAACGGATTTTGATGAAATACGGTATACAGACAGGGTATAAGCTGACTTGGGTGATAGAATACTGTTTATCCCGATTAAATGCTCCCTTAGGAATTCCACGCGGGCGAAGCCGCCGCCCGACGGAAGGACAAATATTATAAAAACAATGTTGCCCAATATTGGATATTTCATTTGGTATCACATTTTGGGATTTAGTGTATTTGGCTAATCGTGGGTTCGCTAGTTGCACCTCTGCCTACCTCTTCAGGAATACGAGTGTGTAGACACTTTTTTATGTGCTGTAAGTCCTGATATGGTGTTTCGTTAACTGAAAAGGGTTTTAGTAGATCTTTTGTAAAAGTTGGTAGTAAGCAGAAAACTTTGTATTTAAATTCTTGATACTTATATTTAAAGTGATAGAAGGTGTTACTTTCGATTTCCCATAATAAAATCCAAATAAAATTATTTAATGTATTATTATAATAAATAAAGCTTTTATGTATATAATTGCAATTGTCATCCAAAAAATGTATACGTATTATGGCGTGACAGAACAAGAAAACAGTGCGCTACGAATAAATTGGACTTACCGGAAGCCAAAGACCCCCAAATATACATATAGTATTATGGTATGTGTTGTGTGGAGCTGGATTTACTTCGTGGTCTACGTATACTTATATTTAAATTTATTTTGGACAGCTGGCGAAAAAGATACAGCAGAGGTGAAGATTTATCTGATATCGGACTTAAACAGAGTCCTTTTCAGATTCGTCAACACCGTCGATGAATTGGAAGAAAATAGAGCTTTTGTAAGTTTACATACTTCATCATTTCCTTTTTATTTTGACAATAACATAAAATACATTTGTTGGGTCAATAGCGTATTATTTAATATTTATTAATCGTATATCTATTTATAAGTAGGTACTCATAATAAAAGTGTGGAAGAGTGAATCCTGTACATCGGAGATATTAAAAAATAAGTGCAGGCCACTAAAAATGAGATCTTAAACTGGTGCTCAGAATTTGTTTTAAAATTATAAATCCCAACAATAATTATATAATAAATCTGAAAGTTTATCTGTCTATTACCTACCTAGGTACTATTCACAAAATTTCGAATAAATTTTCTTAAAATTAAGAGAAGGAAGAAAATTATAGGAAAAATTTATTGTGTGGTTTTGTGATCATTTCGAGTTCGCGCTTATACTGATAGACGTTTAGATTGATTATTATCTAGTATCTACGTTTATGCAAAATATGACCGTACCTACCTACTACGCAAGTAAGTACTACTACTAAGTAAGTAAGATCCTTTTTGCACCTAGCCGCGGTAGTAGGTAGGCTATTACCGCGGCTAGGTGTAAAAAGGATCTTATTTCTTTGGTTAAATAAGATCGTAGATAATTTTAATTAAACACACATCCTGGTCCCTTATTTCCAAAACGCATATATACGTAGCGGAGTTGTTACTAATTCCTAATTGTGAAGACAACATATCCATAGACGTAGATTTTTAGGTAGCTGAGACCCTGAGCATCGCGTTCCAAATGATATGCAACATCGACCAGATCGTGCCCGCCAGCCTCGACACGGGCGTGGCGCAGGAGGACGCCGCCGAGGTGCGGACGCACTTCATCCGGGACGACCTGCCGGTGGACGTCGACGTAATCGAGGAGTATGGGCTATTTCATCAGATATTATTTATATCACGTATATTCACTATTACCTAGCGATTCCCTGCGCTTTCAATCACTCCTATTAAACCATCGGGTCGTTACATATTTTTTGTAGATATATATTGTATATCTTTCAAAAGACAAAAATTGGGGCTACCCCAATGTAAAAAAAAATTAATATTAAGGAATATTTGATGCGGTCAAGCAAGTAAGAGTTTGAGCTAGGAGGCTTAGCAAGAAAACTATATAATATTTTTTTAGTTGTTTGTTAAAATGCGCTAACATTTAAAACTACTAGTTAACTTGATTAATTGTATCTTTATATATAAGATTACATCAACATTTTTCTTCAATTACGGGGTTATCATAAGATATGTCATAGACTATTCCCGGAAGTGCTTCCAAATGATGCCATCTTTTCACCATTTCCATTTGTCCAACCATGCGCCTAAAGCTGGAAACATACTATCGGATGAGACTGACGGACGCGGCTGATAGATGCGATTTACACAATGACCGTGCAAACTATCGGACGTCAGTCGCGGACGTGACCTTGAACGTTCGGACATCCGAAAGATATCTGACGCGCTGGATGTTTTCGTCAGCGCGGACGGCATGTACACATTTGTTAGTTGCGGCTGATAATGTTGTTTACAGCTTAACACAATGTATTATATCATGCTACCCTTTTTACTTCCGGTGTCCGAGCGAGAAACGTGTACCTATCATTGTGTAGCAGAGTGTTACTCGAAACTTTATATAATTATATTAAACTGTGTACGACACCTTTGAATTAATAAATAAATGTACCTGGACATATTATACAAATTGGTCTAACCTCAAAGTAAACAAATCGAATGCTTGTACAATGTGATATGGGTTTCAGATGATGATACTACTACACAGAAATACATAATTCGATACCAGAGCCTTTACCATGAGTTGGTATACTTAGATTACGTTCGGTAAGTTACGTGACAAAATCTATGACACTTTTGGTCTAAAAATGTGTTACCTCTAGGAGCGCTGTTCAAAGTTTTCAAACAAATAATTTACAGAGTAGGTTGTGAGTATAATAAACTTGACAAGCCGCAAGCTCATGGGGCTCAGCATAGTAAACACTAAGACCAGCGGGGATATTCCGTATCTTTTTAGTGATTATCACTGGGTAAAGTATACATCAAATAGCTGTGAAATGACGTGTTTTGTATTTACTATCTCCATTGTATTTCTTTTGGTCACAGGAGATAGCAAATATAGACATAAATTGACAGCTATTTGATGTACACTTTACCCAGTGATCGTCACTAAAAAGATACGGAACCAGAGGGCAGTAGGGTTATTCTTGAGTCTCGGTGTCATGCAAATCGGAAATTGGAATCGTATAGTATGTCACTTTATGTACTTTAGATCACAGTACAAGCGGATTACTAGCATTCAGTTACAAATAAATTCACTAAATATTAATAAAATA
>NJDC01000853.1:82744-97584 GCA_002245475.1 Calephelis virginiensis | reverse complement strand
GGACCACAGAGGCGCATATTTCCTATCATGACCATTACTTTTTTCTCTAAAAACGAATCATCAAAATATTTTGGCTATTGGCCGAGTAATCGCGTAACATCCAAAAAAATAAAAAAAAAACGAAGTCTAATCGAGAACTTCTTGATTTTTTAGAGTCATTTAAAAAGTATAACAACTATAAAATGAGAAAAATAATAATAAAAGACAAAGAAAACGCACTTGGCACGACAAGGTTCGAACCTTCAACCTCACATGTTGAATCCGGCTTTCTAACCGCTATGCCATTTATAAGTTAACCTATCTTATGAAATACGGTATTAAATACTAAGAACCTAGTTCCACAATTTAATACTTGCATGTGTGTGCGTAATCTTTGTTCACGTATAATGTATCGCCTGTAATGAATGTTAGTGTCAAAACAATTTAGTTTTCTCAAAAACATGAGTGCTCATAGGCTTACATGCGTTTCATTTGTCTTAAGAAACAATCGGAAAAAGGCGCAAATTTGCATAAAATTAGTTTATTTGTCGTTTATAATACTGAAATAAATAAAAACGTGTAATTTGACAGAATAGCGCCATCTCTTGTAATTTTTTGCCTAGCTGTGTTGAACGTTTGCCCTTAAAATAAAATTGTTTTAAGAGCTTATGGTAACCCACCTGAATAAAACAAAGTTTTTAAAAAGGTATTTATTTTGTATCAAAGTATTGCGATTTACAAACAGTTCCAATAAATGTATATTATATGTAAAATACAAAATCATTAACAAAATAAGTAGGTACGTAAACATTTATGTCGCAAATGCATTGACTGCGTGCTGACAAAACTAAAATATATACAATGGAACAAAGGTTATAAGTTACTTAGAGCACTCATTTTAATTTATTCACTTCGCTTCGCAAAATCGTTTTCACTTCACTTCGCCAAATCGTTTTTACTACGCTTGTTTTCACATAATAATTTAAAATCATAAAACTGCTATAGGTGAATTTGTCATGATATAAAGATGATGATACAATGTCGTTCTGAACTCTTCAATCTGAACTAGATGCCTAAAATCGAATGCTCTTTGCAACTACAATAGGGTTAATACGACGGCGGTAAAATTCATTAAAAATAACTAAAACACTGTTTTGTTGGTTTTTATTGTGTCCAATTTTCATAAATATTCAGTGTCGAAAATTATGTATATAGTTAAGTAAATATAGGAACATTCATATTGCTTATGTAAGTGGGCACATTTCGAATTGCAAAGGTTATCTTTTTCAACTTTTCATGGAAAAGAGATGGGTGTGATGTTTGTTTTAAATATATAAGTACACAGATCTAGCTATTTCCTGATAGTGTCTATATGGCCTAACAAGAGTCTAAATTTTCTTTTAAAAGTGTACCTAGGTTATTAAACAAAATCAACAAAGATGTTTTGATATCATTAAATTTTTAATTAAAAAAATAATTCATTTGACGATTTTTAAATTCATTATATAGTACAATGAGTCAAATATATTTTGTCAGTCATTTACTCTCAAGCAATAATTTGTGAGATACTTCAGCGATTTGTATTATAAAGCATGGTGAACGTCAACTGCCGCTCCATGGGTGGGTATCAATCCCGTAAATAAATGTTTCCTATTTCCCCGTAATTTAAAGTTTGTAATAAAAAGAAAAACCAGCTGGACGTACCTTGGTGGGTTTTACACTGGCTGGCACACGAACATGCAAAAAAACATTTCGTTCTGCGATTTCCTTTCACTTGGAAATGTGTAAGACGATAGTTTACACGCCATATGGAATAAATAAACGTCAGCGAACTCTATGGTGGTTGAAAAGTCGTTAGCTCACAACGAAATGTTGAAGTGTTACTCTGTTGTCACTCCAAGTGTTAATTATGTTAGCTAACTCTCTTTTTTTCCACCAGCATAGAGCCAGCTGACGTTTTCATTTAAAATACAGATATTCGCATAACCTTTATGCATTAGCCCTTATGTGCTAAATATTTTCATATTTTCAATGAACTCAATATTCTAATTAATTAACTAACAATATTTAAGTAACCGCTCTTTGTATAGAAAACATAACGTTAACATTTATAAATAATAATAAAATGTTGTTAATTAATTTATTAAATTATGTTATTAGTTAAATTTTAAAATTAATTACATTAATCAAATTATAGTCATTAATTTAACTTTATTCATTAATTAATCAACAACTATGATTTAAACTGTAAAACTTTGGAAATATAAAAGAACGGAAAGAAAAGATTTTTTAAACACAGTGAAATTGCAAAATCCGACTTTCATTTTTATACTACTTTTATCACATTATTAATTTTAATGTTATATCGGATATGCAAACAATTATAACTAATCTGACATATTTCCAAGTAAGACGAAATCACTGAACGAATATTTTTGCATATTTGTGTGTCCAGCTGACGCATAATCAACCACTTTTACGCCAGCTGTTTTTTTTTTATCTTAGAGTAATAGCGTTAGATAAGTATCTTATCAAAAAAATTTAGCTGGGAGGACGTAACTGAAAACATTTTTATAGGGGCAGCTCATGTTCACAATGCTTCATAATGCAAAAGCATTTCACGAGTTGTCGCTTGAAAGGAAATCGGTCCAGAAAACCTATCTGTCTATGAACAAAAGCATGTGGGCTAAAATTTAATGATACACGTTCTACCCCGTTTTTGACGTCATATCAGCAATTTAGAAATCAGCTAATACAAAACTGGTTTTGTCAACAAACAAAACGAGGCTCAGCTTATAACGATATGGTCTTTTTTAATAAGTGACGGTAAGATTTGATCTCGCTTTTAACGTTAAAACAAACGACAAATAGCCGAGTCATTTATAATGTAAAATCAAAAAAAATACTAGAGAATTCATGGAAAAGCTTACCCCATTTCTATATTCTTCGTTTTGAAAACACGAATTTAAACTTAGCAACCGTTGCCTTTTTTTAAACTGCAACTGTTTTTGTACAAATACCGGGAAGGATACAGGAATCCGCGAAAATTGTAAATTAAGATGGCAGTTCCTATTTTGTGTACAGTTGCAAACTTGTGGGATTTAGTGCCATCATCTAGTCGTGGGCAGGTACAACCTGTAGGATTACTCTTAAAGCTCGATTTATGCAATATTGGAAACTGAAATCGAGTATGTCATTTTAGGTACTCTTGAACACAATACTGGCGAATTATTAAAATTTCACGAATAGTAAACAATACATCACTTTATAGGATTAGTCGAATTTATTTGTAACTAAATGGTACTAATCCGCAAGTACTGTGTTCAAAAGTGCCTAACATGACATAATATACTATTCTAATTTCCAATTCGCACAATATCGAGATTCAAGAGTAACCCTACTGTACTGGTTGTACCTCTGCCTACCCTTTCAAACATACATACTTTCTTTTTTTCTTGAAAACCTGCCCGGATAAAACTGCACGAACTTTTCTTCTGTACTTTACTAGACGTTCGAGTTGTTTGATCACTTTAGTCAAATTTCTTTTCGTTTTCGTTACAAATATATAATATCAAATCGAGTATTTTAACATATTATACTCTGTACATTTAAAATTTTGATTTTAAAAATGGTTCTGAAAATGTATGTAATAATAAATGTAATGTATACATAAGTATGTAGAAATATTTAAAAAAAACGTGATTTGTGAAACGGGTATCTTTTGATACTACGTAATTTGATCGCGATTTAAAAATAGCTGCATCAATCCTATTTACCAAATAACACTTACATAATGATAAATATTCGTTTAAATATAATCATAAAATATTTTACGGACGATAATAATAAACCTGTTGCTGTCAACTTTCGTATATAAGAGTGGGTTTGTACTATGGCATTATTTCCGTGTTGCAGATTGGAACAAAAGGGTGAAGATCTAAACTTGCGAAAGAGGCTTAACATCCCGCCATTATTTTTTTTATATTTTATATCTATATGAACAGGAAATAGGTCTGTTTACAATTAAAAAATATTAAATTGTCATTAAAATTTGTTGCATTAAAATTGTTCATAATATTGATTTTATGTTGGAATTTTCACCCCCATGATTTGAAAGAAAACAACCCAGAAGCGTACTCGTACTATTATTGACACACATGCCTTTACGCCAAACCCTTACACAGCAGGCAGAGAGTATCGGGTGCTAAGTGTCACTTTCCTCGAAGAGCTGATTAGCTTTCTTCAGATTCATAACTCTTTCTTTGGAGACAAGTTTTAGAGACTTTTGATGCCGCCCTCAGATAATACCCGAGTGATTATTGACCTCAAAAATAAATAGAATTTTGAATGTTATGACATATAATTTTCAAGCAACTTTGCAATCGTTCTTAACTTTTTTTGCTTATGCTTTCTATTAGACAAACACATTGCATCTTATAGAACTCAACTATCAAAACGTCTTTTAGTAAGTCCGCTATCATTTTTCGGAGCGGAAATTTTTGGTCACTGGCGTCCAAACACGACATACATTTTTTTCAAATCATTTCGACATTTAATTATCTTATTCCAAATCTTTAGACAAATACAATTTGGTAAAAACAATCAAACATCTATTTTATGTTATCTAATAAAGTTGTACAGGTAAAAGTATACACTGTAAGTTGTTCATAGATATTTTGAATGTCAGTGTGGTCAGCGAAAGCATCAAGCAAGCAAGGCATATTATTATTTACAATTGAATGGCCCAAATTTATAGTGAAGTTCTGATTATTCATTGATTGTTCGAATCACATTCAGCTGACCAAATACTTTTAATTTAACAATGCATCTATGAACTTAAGAATAATAGAGAGATGTTAGCACAAAGCAACGCGTTAGTTTTTACATAAGAACAATTCTTCCACATGATGAATGGGCCATCCTTAAAGTCATGATTCCGCTTCAGTTATTTGGGGAACTTTATCTAAAGGATACACAAAGAATACAACTCTTATAAACGGTTTTGTCCTGCTTAGTGTCCTACTTTGGCCTGTAAATTAAAGAAAATCATGGACACCTTTTGTACGTCTTATTCAGCCTTTTGCCATTACTATTATTATTTAGAGCATACAAAAAGGATTGGTAATAATAATGTTCACAAATGCCATATATCAATATAAAATGGCCAGATATGTTCCGAATTAGATAGATAAGCGTGGATCGGAACGTTCTTACCATAAAAATATCGTGAGATCAGTGTCGGAGATCACGTTATTCAGTCGTTTATACTTAAAACTTCAATACTATATATCATTGCGTATTAAACTATTTTGGCAGACTCTTTTTGGCAGGATTGCCAGACTCAAATTATTTCTTGCCCTAACAATTAAAGAAATGGTAAAATATTTATATATTAACAATAATGTATGTTACTCGAACCAATAACTTTATCAAATGTTGATTTAATATTACATGTCCATCACATTACATTACATTACATTTTGCCGTTTTGATTTTGGTTCTGGCAACACGCCAGGGTTTTTCAATACAAAAACATTTTAAGTTGGACTTATTCCCACTAAAATCGAGCTTATTGTTACATCTTTTCAGCACCATTCATACCAAAATATTCTATTTATTGCAGAGGCATATTTGTTAAGTTTTAAGGTGTTGTAAGTATTAGGAAATATGAATTGGAGTTTTTTTTTGCGATAGTTACTTTTTTAATGCCATGAAAATATATATACATATTTGACAAAGAAATCAAAGATAATATAGGAACTTGGCTAACAATAATATGCTTGTCGAAACACGTGGAACTTTACCATTTATGAAATTACGCCATAATATCCAAATCGGTAATATTAAAATAAATAGCATTCTCTATGACCTGGAGAACGACATATATTATATTTAATGCTGACAGGTCAGTAGGTATCAAAAGCCAGAGAACTTATAAATTACAACGCGGTTAAAGCCACGAAAAACAAACAGAAAATTAGATGTTTTAAGCACTAAACAAAAATGTGAAGTAACGCTAGATATTCCAAAAGACAATAATGTGTTGGCCGAATATCTTCTACGGCTAATAGAAATTTGATAAATGCTCAATTAATGGGAATAAGTCATAACAAAATATTTGAGAAGCTCTGCTTTCAAACACGCATAGCTATTTTATAACATCTTAGCGTTTACACTTTACACAGTCTTTGACACATTGCAAATACGCCAATATGGTAACTTTCAATCACTTATTAAATGGTCAATGGTCATCCATTGGTCAAAAAGCCTGTTTGCCGAGTTTTGAGGTTTTACCACATCAAAGTGATCATTTGTAATATTTTACCCGCCAAGAATGACGTTTTTCGATAAATATAAATACAACATATAGATGGCGCTTTAATGAATCGAAATAGGGAGCAACATACAGATTTAATTTGTAACAAACTTAATCACCAATAGACCATTTCAAATTAATCTTAATTAGAAACACATATGATTTGATCGTTTAAAATATGACTTTAAAATATTCGTAATGTACACAATGACACATAAAACTATTCCTTAATACAATAAAAGAAGATTTGTGATAAAATTTAAATTCATTTTTCCGAATCGTAATTTCGATAAAGTACTAAACTACAATCACATTTCATTTCCATTGAGATCAAACAAATTTTGGTCCTTCGAATATAAAAGTCTGAACTTCCAAATGTGTAAGAGAAAGAGTATCTACAAGTAAAATTATTCGTCTCGAGAAGCTATAAACAAAAAGAAACATGTAGGTAGTCAAAAACTCTTATCATGTAAATATATCTTCTACATGTCATTTTTCTATTCAGATGTTTTGACATCCAATTAATTTACAAAGGAGTTTGAACCTTTGTGGCCTAGCCAACCGCCGCCATTTTGTGTATTTTTTTTTCAAAATTGCGGCGCACGAGAATTCCTACAAATATGGATAGGGGATACTTGTACAAACAAAAAAGTATTAGGTTCAACGTATCCTGAAGCGTCACGTTACAGAGCTTTTGAAATTTGAAATTTTGAAAAAAAAACACAAAATGGTGGCAAGGCTCTAATCCAGGCTTCATACAAAAAAAATTAATACCCTTTATATGCAATAATACATTATTAAAATGTCCTTCGGGTATTTCTTCAACTGCTGCAACGATTTACGAGACTTCCACAAGAGCAACTTAAGCTAAATTTTCAAAGCTCAAAGAGTTTTCGTGATAGAGCATAACTTTAAAAGAACTACAGGTAACAAATATTTTACATCTAAATAATTTCATAAAACAATTTTAAAGTTAAGTTTACTATCGACACGAAAGTTATAGCTTCTCGTACGAGAACTATCATACTAAACCTATACGTCTTGGACGCCCTTAAAACTAATAAGCTACTGACTGATTTTAATATTAATTAGAACGTACAGTCAAGGACATAACATAGCTAAGCAGTTATGCATTCAATTGATTTAAAAAACTGGTTAGTTATATACAGGCACCGACTGTACCAGCACAGTCCATATTTTTTTTTATCCAAGAGACTTCAGGCACTGAATTATCTTATTCTTCCAATAAATAATAAAAACCTTTACAAAGCACATAGATACATTGTGGAAGCTTTAAAAACCGATATCAGCTAGTAGAATTCTCTGTCGCTGCATAAGCTTTTTGAATGCGCAAGGTCAAATTAAGTAAACTAGAAGACAGATTTATAGTAAAAAATACACATCGTTTATTTACAACATACGATATCACGGGCGTGCTACCGACCAAATGCTGGGATCTTAGTCTTTTGCGTAAAAAAATAGCTCCCTTACTTTCCAACCCGGACAACAGCAAACAATATAAATCTGGGAACCCACCAAAAATATTTTAACTTTTACTGTTTAAACCTCAGCACCAAACAAAATGATAAAATAAATTTAATAACTTACAATAACCTTTTTTTTTATTATTACCGGATATTTTGTAAGTTAAATTCATTACATGATTTTCCCTGTATTTAGCGAAAAATCACAACTTGGTGTGGCAATAATATCTATTTTTATTTTTAATGTTTGATACATTATAATGTTTATTATTAATGTTTGATAATATATGTATGTAGCTTACATCTTTTGTTAGATACATTAAGGTGCTGTTTAGACGGGGCTTGGGTAATAGCGTAGTTTGTAAATTTTTCAATAAAGATTTAAATGTTTCAATAAAGATTCCGAGATAAATTGAACTATCAAAGTAACAATAATACAATTAAGACACGGTAAGCTCGTCATTTAAAGTAGTAAATATGCAGCATTGAAAATATACTACTTTAAATTGTTCAGACTTGCTTCTTACTTGTTTTGAAGTATATAAAAAAATAACAAAATGACCGTGAGCATATAAAAAAGCATTAACGCAACAAACGAATGTTTGAATATCTCTATTTGCGATATCGAAAATCAAAACTCCAATTTATAGCTCCAAGGTTCTAGAATACAACAACAGAAAAGTTTAAAACCTGTCGACATATTGGACTTGTTCGTTAATAGTTGCTCTAAAAAAAAATAGTTGCTCTAGTTCCTGATAAAAAAAATACTTTGACATCCTAGTACCTTAAGCACCAACATAATTCGTATCCGCCGCGTTGGTCGAGTGGCGCCTAACTACACTGACCAACCGCGAGGCTCGGGTTCGATTCCCGACGGGGGCAGACACTTGTGTGATGAACATTTAGATGTCTGCATTTCCGGGTCTGAGTGTTTATTAAATTTATTCTGGTATCTATTTAAGTATTTCTATGTATTAGAATTGTCGACTAACACCCATAACAAAAGCACATAATTTGCTTACTTTTTGGGGTTAGATTCAATTGGTGTAACTTGTCCAGGGATATTTATTATTATTATATCAAGACGCACATTTTTTCGTGAATTCTGGGAATTCGCTGCACTGTGAATGGGCCACTAGTGCCTCTAAGGCAAATCCAATACTTGGCCTTATGACAAGAATCAATTTTATTTCTGTTAACAAGCGCCTCTGTCCACCAATGTGTTATTCCAGTTTGACCAGTAACTAACCATTTCAGGCTAAGGGTAGCTACGCATCATAGCATCTTTGATTTATTTGGAGACAAATATCTTGCTATCTAGTAGCCCGTCTAATTGTGTGCCTAGCTATGCTATAAAAATGTAAGAATTTTACACAATTACTTTTAAAACTTAAAACTACTTAAAACTTTTACACAGTTATTTTTAGTATTTCAATGTAAGTATTTATTAAGAACCATCATTCGACCCAATTCCTAACTAGTCATAGCCACAATAGAGACAGGACAGAATTTACGATGGGCCACTTTTTGTCGCCCACATGAAAATATAATTGAGAGAAAATATAAAGAGAGAGGAAAGGAAGAAAATCTCTTCCTCCTTTTCTCTCTCTGCAGAAATACAAGATGTTGGTGCTAAAGGTATAATGTGAAGTAAGGCTAGCTCTACACTCCTACACAACAAAAATTACCTATATACGGATTGCTATGCCATCCTTTTCAGCCTTTATATACCTGAAAAATAAAAGGTTATAATAGGTTACAAGGCCATCAGTTTTTTAATTAGCATCGAAAAGTGTATGACAAAATAGTTGAAAGGACGATACAAGGGGTGTATTGTTTTAGAAGGCTCAAGGCAGTTTTACGCATTGGAAAAATGCCTTCAAAGGCTAAGATCAATGAAAGTGGGAATGTGCATAAGTGATCAAGTGGCAATCTGCCTGGTTTAAGGTTATGATGCTGTACTATTGGGCTCTACACCATCCAAGCTGCAAACGCTGGTCACATTTATAGCTTCCACTGAAATTATACAGCTTACATTTGAATGCCAGGGAAACCAAAGTAGTGGTATTTTAAAGAGACGCGGCAAGAACAGAAGTAAGAGGTTTAGTCAGCGATGTGAAGTTGGAACAAGTAAGTGAAATTGTGTTTTTTGTTAGTGTTTTCAGCAGGGATTGAAGGTACATTTCGGTTCAGTCACGTGAAAAGAATGACAGATGAAAGATTGACAAACACCTCAACAACAATCAAATCACTCGTGGTTGGTGTCCAAAGTCTCCAAAACAAGCGTATGTGTGTGAAAAGAGTAAATAAATGTTGAGGAAGCTAGGCAAGCATGCAAGGATCATGATCTTTAACACTTGATAATAAGCCTACTAATATACTACTACTAATAAGCGTAATAATAGGTTATGAGTTTTATATTCCATCAAAAATCAAATGGAAAATTTTAAGAATGGCAGATGAAAATCAGACAAATCAAATGGGTATACCATGTGAATGTGCATAATTGTAAGTACCTGAAGTAAATTTCATGATCAAATCGCGATCGGTAACCATCCAGATGGTCAAGGGTCTTATCATACCTCTACGCCAGGATTGTGGTTAGGATGTCAAGTCTCTATCCTAAGTTTGTAATGAAACTTAAAGAAAGTTGTAGCAAAAAGAAAAATGTAGCAAAATGTGTTAGTATTGATATAATATGTTACATAGCAGAAGTGTTCACCAACGTCTGGTGAGTACCTATCTACCTACTCCAGCCGTTACTGCTTGCCATTATGTTTCTTGCTGAAGGTAGGGTAGTCTCTTGCACACTTAGCCTAAGATCCCGGTTAGAAGACAGCAATCTACCAGCAACATTAACGGTGTCCAGGCGACAGTTCTTTCTACCATCAGGGGAGCATCTACTTAACCGCTATTTTAAGATATATGTACTTACTAATTAATATCTTGCTCCATCTTCTTCAGCCAGTGCATTTTCGGATTCTGTATCACTTCACTCGTGTCTTTCTCCATTTTCTCACACAAAATCTTCTTAAATATCTCAACGGTTTTGCTGGGTGGCGTCAAATCTGCATTACCGGGTAGGAAACCCCTTTGCACGATACCCAATTTTTCCTGATCTATGGGAGGTAAAGGTATAACTGCTTTTCTTATTTTATGAACATACTCCTGTGTCGAAGGAGCCTTCTTTTCATCCGTACGTTTCTCGACAATAACGCTTTCTCTTGCGTTATTCGCTTCTATTATAGACAACTTATCGAGAACTCTATCATCCGCACCATTATCTTCTTTCTCCTTTATATCCGCGTTGAAATGCTTTTGCATCACTTCCTGAGGTAACGGTGGTAGGGGATTAAGTATTTCTAGCTTGGCTTTGTCGTAGTTTTCGTCCGAAATGTCAGTGTTCAGTTCCCGACCATTGACGATATCTTTAAGGGCAGTTTCGTCGCACTCCACCGCGGACGCAGGCAAGTAGTCCGGATGCGTATTGCGGATGTGACGCTCTAAATTGTCTTTCCTTCTAAAGCGACGGTTACATACTTTACACCGAAATGGCTTGGAATCTGCAATGTGTAATGTCACTACATAGTATAAAACAAAGTCGCTTCTTCTGTCCCTGTCCCTTTGTATGCTTAAATCTATAACCGCCGTTGGCCGAGTGGCTAGCGTACACGCCTAACTAAACCGATCAAGCACGAGGCTCGGGTTCGATTCCCGATGGGGGCAGGCATTTGTGTGATGAACATATTTTAGATGTCTGCATTTTTTTATTCTGGTATATATTTAAGTATTTCTATGTATTAGAATCGTTGACTAACACCCATAACACAAGCATATAATTTGCTTACTTTGGGATTGGATTCAATTTGTGGAACTTGTCCAGGGATATTTATTTATTTAAGACTAATAAAAAATAATATAAGGCTAACAGTAGATTTCCTGATATGAAATACACGTCCACTGGAAACTCAAGATGTTAACGATGTAATCCTAACCTAAGGTGCGGGTGTTGAACCTTTTGAATGAATTAATGAATACTCTTTATTATGTTCCAAAACTTATAATATTAGACGTCGTAGCACATGAGCTGTTACTGGCGATAGAGTACTGCGCACCATCTTACCCGAGTAATCATCCACCGCCTTACCTATTCCAGTCGCAATAAAGACTCTGACATGTTTCAGTCCAGAGGGTAGGGTAGCCGGTAGACTTGCACAATAGACCTAACATCCACAGGAAATCGACGCACCTGTAACATCCTAGGTGTCAATAGGCCACGGTTCTCTCTTGCAATTAAAACTTACAATATTAGACACTGTTGGTCTTATTCTACTAATATAATAAATGCGAAAGATTGTAAGAACAAATAACACGAGGGCTAGGCCGCGAGCTTTAGCTAGTCTTCAATAAATTAATTTAAAACTAACTGGCCCACCGAACTTGGTTCACTTGGCACTCATCACTCTCTTAGGGAAACTTGGCGTGAAGATACGTATACGTATGACTCGTACGTTCAAATGTTTTAAGTCATTCGTTCACTTCATGCTGAGTAATTTCTAATTCATAAAACTTATAACTTGAAAAAAAATTCAGGAAGTTATGTAAAGCAGACACTACAAAAGAAAAACCTAATAAATTAAATCGTACTACGCGTTTACAAATTTTATCAATATCAATTTACATTTTGTTTTCTAATCACCTCCCACAGGAATCCGTCAGTGAAAGGGGTAAAAAGTATCCTAAGCCCTTTCTCCTAGCATATAATACCTATAACCCAATCCTATACTCTCTGATATTATAAAGAGGAAAGATTTGATTTTTTGTTTGTTAGTTTGAAATGAATAGGCTCCGAAACTACTGAACCGATTTCAAAAATTCTATCACCTTTAGAATGCTACATTATCCCTGAGTGACATAGGCTTTGTTTCATCAAAATCAGTGCAGTAAAAGCCAGGTTAGTTAGTCTCTAAGTGCTAATTAGAGATAAGTTCGGTTCAGTCGATTCGGCGTGAATCGCGGTTATGATGCAGACAGATAAAAATTCTAAAAATATATAATGTCTTATTATGCCTCTTTTTAGTCGCTTGCACCAGTTTTTTTGAAATATCTATAATGTACTGACTTCTCTCTTTTACAGTTTTATCATAAGTTATATAGATATATTCGAAATATGAAATAAAAAAAGCTTTTGTCCATTTACCCGAGTGCACGGCGGCGTGTCTGCGCATGTCCTTCCGCGAGTGAAAAGCCTGCGGACACCGCGGGCACACGTGCGGCCGAGCGCTCCGCACTCCCCCGTCCGCTCCCCCGCCCGCGCCCTTACATACCCCGCACCGCCCGCATCCATCGCACCCGCATCCCTTCTCTATGCAAGTCATTATAACACCAAAATTACATTTCAAAACGAATATAATGTTAAACTTCTCACAACTTAAAATCAATAAAGCTGACGAGTAAGCAACTAAGCCTACTCAACAATTCAGACAATATGTATGACGAAGGAAATATAAATACATACATATGAAAACATATAATACATTCTTCCGCATTCTATTAAAAATATATACCTCGTACAAGATTATACATTAAAAATAATACTAAAAAAATAATACATATTGAAAACGTGCGCATTTTGTTGTTTCAAACAATACAGTTTCTACGAAAATGAGTAAGAAACTCACCGGTGTTGCCATGTTTGACCACATGTTTCTTATAGTTAGACGCGTCCCGGAACCGTCGGCCGCACGTGGCACACGCGAACGGCCGCTCCTCCGTGTGTGTGAGTGCGTGCTTCCGCAACGACGTCACGTTGTTGAATGCTTTGTTACACAATGTGCAAGAATATTTCTTCTCTTCTAAGTCACAAATGCAAAAAAAAAACAATAAATAGCACTACAATATAATTACCACGTATTTACGTTACATAAAACATAAACATAAAAATTATTATAGATAGTTTCAGATAATAAATACGATGAATTTAAATTATGACTAGGTTTAATAACACTTTTGGCACAGGATTCGATATAAACTTCAAAAGGCTTGTCCTAGAGACAAGGCTTGTATTTATCCTAGAAGTTAGGCTTCAAACTGGATCTCAGCGAATAGCGACGCGGCGGCGAGAGCGAGACGGGCGCGGGCGCGGCGAGCTATGCCCGAACTCGATGTCGGCGGCCAGATCGCTCGTGTCCAGGCGAGGTCGACAATATTTACATACCACTAGACTGTTTCATTGTTTGCTATGGAACCCGCGAGATGGAGTAAATTTAATACAAAATAAAGCTATGTTGCCGGAAACGATTTTAAAAAGTATACATTCTGCAATTTGCGAAATAGTTGTGAAAAAAAACAGACTAATACGAAGGTGGATCCAAAAGTTCTAAGCCCGACCAAGAAAATGAAAGAAAAGTGGGTCTAAATTTATTTTTATTTTTCGACATAGTCTCCATCTAGCTCAACACACTTCTTCCACCTGACCTGCAACTTGTTTATCCCCTCGAAAAAGAAGATTCCGGAAGGTCGGCGAAATAGTCGTTTACTGCGACTATCACCTCATCTTTGGTCGAAAATTTCGAGCCACCCAAGTGTTTTTTTAAATTTGGAAATAAATGATAATCCGAGGGGGCTAAATCCGGCGAATAAGGTGGGTGGGGCAGCAATTCGTAGCCACAATCATGGATTACAGACATTGTTTCAACCGAAGTGTGAACACGTGCATTGTCTTGATGAAACAAAACTTTATTACGCAACATTCCTGGCCTTTTTTCTTTTATTTCTTCCCGGAGTTTTCGTAAAAGGTTACAATAATAACTAGAACGTATAGTTTGACCTTTCGATAAATCATCTACAAAAATAATGCCCTTCGCATCCCAAAAAACAGAAGCCATGACTTTGTTAGTCGACAAAACGACCTTAGCCTTTTTCGGTGTCTGGAGAGTCTGATCTTTTCCTCTGTTTGGATTGTTGCTTTGATTCAGGAGTATGGTGGTGAACCCAGCTTTCATCCATGGTAACAAATCTAGACAAAAAGTCGTCGGGATCAGTCTCAAAAAGTTCCAAAC
>NJDC01000853.1:63500-79211 GCA_002245475.1 Calephelis virginiensis | reverse complement strand
TGTGGCGTTGAAGTTTTGACATTTGAAAGAAGCTGTCGCCGCACACGTCGCACGCGTACGTGCGCTCATTACGATGGACACGCATGTGATATTTGAAGTGGGAGTGTGTCGCAAAACTCTACAATTATAATGACGATTTGTTAATAAAAAATAATTACGACTTCACTAATTACTTACTTATTCTTTTAAGTAACAACTAAAAGCCTAATTGTCGATGCAGCAAGAACAATTCACATAAATTTACTATGGTTGCCATAGTTTTTTCCAGTTGTTAATCAACTCGGGCATAATGGTGACATATGATTTGAGCAATTACACCAAACACATTTCAAACTGGAGTTAAAAAGGTCCGGTTAGAGTTAAACTCTTATCTCACTAGAAAATTATTTTGATTAGTAAGTTATTGAGTGTATCAGTAAATTATGTAGTTTACAATCAATATAAATATGGAAAATGCCAGGATTCTCACTAAATGGAGCAATTACTGAGGCAAAGGATAAATCTCTCTACAATGAATTTCACAAATGTATAGCAATACTTTATAGATGATATCTCATAATGTAAACAGGATGATATTTAAAGTACGAGTACCAGCCAAATTTTGATAAACAATTCGGGATCGATAACACTTTCAATCCATAAAGAAATAAAATTTAAAATAGAAATAACTTATAATTTTTATCTAACATCTTATCTAACGCAAAATACAAAATGCATGGTTATAACATAAACAATGCATAGAACTGGTTTGCACCAACCAACCTTTTTGCGGACTGTTTTAAATGAATGTTTATAAAAGTAAATATTATAATTTGGCAATAATATTTAAAATTATATTTCTATTTAAGCATTTGCTCCCTTATATTAAAATTTGGCTGGTCCTTTCAAAGTAATTGTGCTTGTTATATTGTTACCTTGTTACATTCTGGGCATTGATATGGCTTTCTTTGACCATTACAATACGCATGGTAAGCTACTTGACTCCGTGCATGGAATTTCTTTTTACAAACTGTACACATGTAGCATCTGACATCACCATCTGAAAATTGTACAAACTATTGAATGATAATAATAGAAGTAAACATTTTTGTTCCATCTGTTTGATATCAGACATTATTCTTTAATTATTAAATATTTCTACAACTGGTGTGTCTAGATGTAGAATTCAAGACACTTTGTTACATTGAAAAAGATGTAGAATTCTACATCTTTTTATACTTAAACACTAACTTTTTTCTCTATTCCACAAGTAGCACTTGACTAATCAGGATAAAAAGAAGCTTGCAGCCATCTTCAGGTTATAGCATATTCGTGTACAATATCATACCACATATAAATTCCAGGACTAACATACACATTTTCACACACCAATATAGTACATATTTTTAATGTTACATTTTCACTATATTTAGTTAGGACTCTGTTGTTCAAAGTTGGAATGGTATCTATCAAAATTATTATGTAACATAACACAAGTAATTTTTACTTTCCCCAAATATTTTTTATTTATTATACATGACTAGCACCCGACCCGGCTTTGCTTTGGGAGATATAATTATCACTATATTATACCTAATGTAAACCTTTCTCTCAAATCAGTTTTAAACATCTAAGCATACAAAAGTGCAGACAGCAAAAGGGACTTTGTTTTATACTATGGAGTGACAAGCAACTAAACTTAAAAACTGTGAATTTTGCATCTCTGTCAATCACACTTGAAATCATGATCAGCAGGTGACAAAAATGTAGGTATGGTGATTTGTAAAAACGCTGCTTTTTCATATTCAGATTATAAGTGTTTATATTTACTTATTTATGCAATACTTTGTTTCACACTAAAAGCAAAAATATAGAAATATGGTGTTGTCTTATAAACCTGCCCTGGACTTGAACAAATAATTCAAAACCAAAAGTAACCAAATCGGTTCATCCATTCTCAAGTTTTAACAAGACTAACAAACAGCAAATGATTTTTATATATAATACTAGCTGCCCACCCTCATTTCACTTCGGTTATTCAAGAACAAAAATCCTACTAATATTATAAATGCAAAAGTTTGTGAGTATGTCCGGGGGAAGGGGGGAATGCAGTAAGCGCACATGTCTTTGCTACACTTCAACTATATTTAATTTTGTTCCCGGAGATTTTAACTTTTTGATAACTCATTAGTTGTTAATTTTTTTCTGATAGTGTAAAAGGCAATTTTGATCTCAATTACACACATAATGTATCTAACAGATTTATTTGATTAAGGGTTAATACTGTATTGTTAAAAATATGTTCTAAATAACCCATCATTTTACTGTTTTAAGTAAACACAAAAAACTGTTGTTGTGGGTTATTCTTAAAAGATAGACATATACCACTGCTTACTTTTTTTGAGATCTATAGAAGAGGAAAAATCCCACCATACATTGTTTTGTTAAAACTTGAAAAATTTTGGCGCATTTTCGAGAAAAGCTCCCGATCAGCTTACTTTTTGCCGACATATTGTTGGTTTGTACAAAACATAAACTTATTATACACTAAAACCTTCCTCAAGAATTGTTCTATTGTTGAAAATCGAATGAAAATCTGTTCAGTACTTTTCGAGTAAATAGCAAACAGACAGACAGATGCGGCAGGGGACTTTGTTTTATAATATGTATGGATTTTGATACGAGTTTGTTATTGTGTCAACAAAAAGTAATATTCCTTTTATCTTTTCTTAAAAATAAGTAAAGGGCTATTGCAATAAGGCTTTTTTCAATGCAAACAGGCATGAAGGTCACCTGATGACAATTCATAACAGCCGCCTATGGATATCTGCAACACCAGGAGTATCACCAATGTGTTTGTCACATTTTGGGAATAAGTATGAGCTATTCTTGTAGGTTTCTAAGTCATATCTATTTGTAAATATCACTGGTGTTAATTAGTTTTGGAAAAGTATTGTAACAGGTAAGAAATGTATTTGGAATCAGACAACAGAAGAGCACCGGATATCTAACAAGAATTCAAAATGAGAGTTAAATATTTATTATATGACAAAAACTTAGGCCCAACTGCTAGTAAACTATAAATAAAACAAAATAAATACCCATTTCTATTTTAATATGTGATGTTTCGGGTTTCTTTTTCTTATTTAAATCTTCCTTTTCCACTGTACCATTTTTATTTACCTCATGACCTGTACTGGATGTCTCATATGTATTTTCTTGCATCTCTATGTCTTTGTTTAATTTAAAATCCTTTTCCTGCACATTACCATTTCTTTGACACGCTAAGCACCCAGACTTTTCACGTAGAAGACAGTTCATACATTTTACATGTCCACAGCTTTCAGTTACGAGACGATTGTCCGTCTGATTAACGGGCTTCTTATTGAGACAATTTACACAAATTGGAGTCTCCATACCTAAACCTTACAGGTTATGTTTTTTGTATTATTTCTTCTTCTGCTAAGGTATTCAAGATAACACAAATGGATTTAAGCATCGAGAAATACATTTTTCACTCTAAAAAATTCAATTAAATTTTTATGTATCACCAAAGTTGTGAAAAAGTAAATAACATTTTTACACACAAGTACGTAATACGTTACGAAACAATTGATTAATGTAGATACTTGTTAAAACAATGTTATTACGATAAAACTAGGATTTGATACTTTAAACATGGATTTATACGTCCTATTTGTGTCATATTTTACAAAAATAAAGTCAACAACCCACTGCCGACGCCAAGTTTTGTGATTAATTTGAAGATGTCATTATAGCTGTCAATGTCAGAATTGGCATTTTCTTCTGTTGTCACAAGTCAAATTCAATTCAAAGAGTAGGTCAAAAAGTATATAAATACTACGTAATAAGAGGCAAGACTTCGATAGTTACGAATTATATTATTATATTTATACTCTTTGGTTGACATTCATCGATATTTAGGACGTCACCACGTTGTCAAGCCCTAGCGTTAACAAACAATTTATTATTTTACATAATATCTTTGCTTATTCCGTTTAAGGGTACATAATACTCTTATATATAAAACAATGCAAATAAATATATTGTAAAAATTCTTTTCTGAGCAGGTTAATAGCAAAAAAAACTAACAAAACACAGTTCTAAATATTCTTATGTCAAAGTTGTATTTACCTATGAAATGTGTATTTATTAGGGTTGTAACTTTTTGTAACATCGCAAGCGCTTACTGAATACGACATCGTAATTGCCTTTATATTTTCTTCTATTTAAATAGTAAGATTATGAAATTAATTCACAAAATTCACTGCGACGCACTATGACAGGAATACTATGAACTCTTACTCGCGTAAATACTGGCACATAGGTACCTGACTCTCTCTCTCTCTCTGTTCCTCTAAGGTAATTTGTACCTAACAAGGACTTCTCTCTCCCACGCTTTGTTGATCTTGTACATTCTACATCTATAGATCTGATCGTGAAATGTCAGCCTTGGTCTCCCCGGGTACCTACATCCATCCACATTCGCATTGTATATCTGCTTTGTCAATCTTTCATCTGTCATTCTTTCCACATGACTGAACCAGCGGAGCATACCCTTTCGCATTTTAACACCAACACTTTCTTTCAATCCCACTCTTTCTCGGATCTCACTGTTACGAATGCGGTCAGCGAGCGTTACACCACAGATTTTATGCTCTTTCTGACATACCCAACTCTCGCTTCCATACATCATCCATCATCATGTGTGATAAATTTGAAATTCACACAATCACAAATATCACAAACGTATGTAATATTTTGTTCATACTGTTTTCTCGTGGCATGGAAGTACAATTTTGTGGTGTGAATTTTAAAAAGTTATACATTCACTAAAAAACGACTTACCGCAATAGAGCAAAATGGCTTGAAAACATGGACATACCAGCAGTATCAATATTTCAGTTTTTTTAACATCTAAATATTTGATCCAGGGGACCTGCGTCGAGCATTGAAATGAAAATGTGTTTTTAAATTTTCTAATAAGAAAGTTGCCCCAGGCTAACCCCAGGCCTAGGCTGCCAGATAGTACACTGTCAACTCTGGGCTTTAGTGTCTCGCTAGTAGGTAGTGAACGCCTTGGTTATGGCTCCACATTAACTTTGGAGATATCCCCTTGAAAATATTTTTAAATTTGTGTTTTAAGCCAAAGTACATTTCAACGTTTTTCCGATTAGATAAAGTTACAACGAAAGCCTGAAATACTAAGAATTACCGATATCTAAGTTGATAATACACGACTTCGTAGAATTAGGTGTAATCTATTGTTATCGATATACATTGAATATGTAAAAGTTAAAACATCGTTTGTACATGTTCTGTGCTGTTGTTTTACTGTCCAAAAAGCATTAGTTGTCAAATTATAGTCTATGCCTCTATGGTTGTCACTCGATTTTAGATTTCGCTTCGTACGCCTTGAAGCGTATTTTTATTAAGTAAATAATAAATAGTATAAAAATCAGTGTCCTAAAATGGTGAGAATAACATTCCAATATAACTAATTTCCTTTTTTTTAAATCCTATGTATTTGAATCAAGGTTTTGAATATGTAACCTCAAAATGGAATTTGTTTTTCAGGATGTATTTTTAATGATTAGGCGAAAAAAATTAACCATCTTTACAGACGCTAAAGATACAACAACTGTGCTTGAATTGAAGAAAATGATAGAAGGTTAGTGCTGAATATATGATAATCGAAAATCTATTTTTAGTTGCTTTGCAATGTCGGATACATAAACGCGCGGGTTGTATGTTTTTGTGTATGCGTAAGTTACTATTAACATATGGTTATTTTAATAGTGTGGTACTTTAGAAATACTATCACATAAACTAAATTTCAGTTGCGAAAGTATATGTACGATGTCCATAATAGTTTGCGTGTAAAAAAATACATTTACTGATGTCCACAATAAAATTAAAAACATTTTTCCTTATTTAATATCTAAAAGAGATATATGCTGTATAACTTAGTTTATTCGTTATGTAAGAAATCGTGTAAAATCGTGTACATAAAAAAGTTTTTGGCCAGAAATGTGATAAAAGTATAGGGTAAGCGACTTTATGTTCAAAGTTACTCTTTAAATTTAATTGGATGATTTCGGGGTTGATCAAATACAGCAGGGTCATTGTAACTTTTACAACCATTTTCTTTTATTTACCATTTTTGGTGACTTGAAGGATATTAATGAAACAGAAAAACATCTTTTGTCTTTAACTAATAAACATGGATTAACATAGGAGTAAAATGAAGCTGATAATATAGTCTGTATTAAATTGTAATAAAAGCAATAATACCAATTTGAACCTTGGAGTAATTTACCCTCCATTTACAAATACGACA
Organism: Calephelis virginiensis; assembly: GCA_002245475.1. NCBI lineage: Eukaryota > Metazoa > Arthropoda > Insecta > Lepidoptera > Riodinidae > Calephelis > Calephelis virginiensis. The sequence continues at coordinate 72,871 of NJDC01000853.1, read as the reverse complement.
GCTAATGTTTAATATAACATAAATGCTGTTTGTTTGACTTGAAAATGCCTAGACAGATTTATTTAGATTTTAAAAATATTCATGGAACTTTAGTGAAGATTAAGAATAAGAAAAAGGAAGAAGCTGTCTGAAAATGAGGAAAAACAACATTTTAATTTTTCCCATACAAACTATTCGCCAACAATCGAAACCAAGTTCATTAGGTTTAATTTCATTTGTATACCAAAAAAATAAATTGTCCAATAAGAGTTTCTTGTCACAGGTATTTTAAAAGTACCACCCCCAAGTCAAATGCTCTTCAACAAAGACAGCCAATTGATGGAAGATGAAAAGACACTAGCTGAATATGGTCTGACTTCTGCAACTGCTAAAGCACAATGTCCTGCTCCAATTGGCCTGGCTTTAAGGTACTTATATGTGAATATTAGAACAGTCTATAAAATCGTTATTTCAGGGTTAAGACATAAATTAATTTTATTAAGCATAAGGAAAGACATAGATAGATAGATTTAATAGATTTTCTAGTTTTTGATGCGTTGTGCTCTTTTAATGGTGAGCATTATTAAATCTAGAATCATTTCTGTTATTAAGAACCAAAAACAAAAGATTGGGAACACTTTAGATATATCGGATTAGTCTGGACATTTGAAATTGTGACATTTTTAATCAAAGAATTACTCTTTTACTAACTGAACCGGCAGAACTTGTTCTGTTTCTCTTTTTTATGTGATTTTAGTAAAAAAAATTGGGGTGAGTCACCCTTGTCACTTAGGGGTATGAGAAATAGACGTTAGCCGATTCTCAGACCTACTCAATATGCTCACAAAATTTCATGAAAATCGATCAAGCCGTTTCGGAGGAGTATGGGAACGAACATTGTGACACGAGAATTTTATATATAAGATTACTCTTGATATTCAATCAGTGTGATAGTTAGCAATCAGTCTTTTTATAAATTCCTCATCAAAGATGGTATATGTTTTTAAAAATATGTTCTTGATATGTTTTTATTTGTTATATCAAGATTTAATTATTAAAATCTTAGCCATGATCTTGAAATAATGCTTTGTAATATTTTTAGGAAAGATAATGGAGAATTCGAAGCTTTGGATTTGACCCCATATTCATCTCCACCAGACTTACCAGACGTGATGAAATCTCAAGAAACCAATGGACAGGAACAGGTATGTGTTAATATAAAGTATCTTCACGCCCATATCCCCGAAGAGGTAGGCAGAGGCACAACCAGGGCACCCATGACTAGCGGAAGACACTAGTCCCACAATGTGATAGGTGGCAAGCCTATCCCCAACCGGGCACATTTCCAATCCCGAGCAACATTTTTTCTTTTTGTTGTCCGACCCGGGATTCGAACCCGGGACCTCATGCAGTCAAGTCCAACAACTGAACCGCTAGACCACAAAGGCGATATATATATTTTACTGATAATTTCAAATTTTAAACAAATTTTTTGTTGTCCTGTGATTTGACCAGTATACATTATATAATGTCATACATTCACACAGTTTCAAAAGGCAAACTTTTACCAAAAAAGTTCTTGAGGCAGCAGCAAATTTAACTTAAAAACCGATTTACTCCTCATTAATTCATTTCACATTTATTCTGTCACTTTTGACAGAATACGACTGCTTCCTTGCAAAACAACCTGTAAGCTGTAACCTGATGTTGAAGATGTTGATGTTGATATTGACCGCCTCGTTGGTTGATTGGCTAGTGTACACGCCTAACTACACCGACTTACTGCGAGGCTCGGGTTCGATTCCCGACGGGGGCAGGCATTTGTGTGATGAACATTTAGATGTCTGCATTTCCGGGTCTGGGTGTTTATTTAATTTATTCTGGTTATCTATTTAAGTATTGCTATGTATTGGTATTGTTGGCTAATACCCATAACACAGGCATATAATTTGCTTACTTTGGGGTTATATTCAATTTGTGTAACTTGTCCAGAGAGAAGATAAGGTGGATTTTGTAATGGGTATTTTTAAATTTGTACTACCGTTTTAACTAATTCTTTTGCAATAGGCAATATAGTTAAAGCTTTATATTGTGTGGGAGGATTCAAGATTGAGTAAAATGTGCAACACACACAACACTAGAAGATACAGAAAGGAGATTACTTTTTGTGTTGGCTTTGAAGAAAATCCCATCCATATAAATAATGCTATATTGGGTTGACTACTCTTCTTGCCAACGGAGTTCGGCGAATTTGGAAAAAAAATTCTGTTTTTAACATATCAAAAAAAGGATCTTGTAATGGAATTTTTGAAAATTATTAAATCTCCCGCACACTTAAAGCGCCCTTAAGTTTTCTACCCGCCACCCTAAATGTTATGTATCACTCAACTGGCTAGTTTTAAATCAATGTGTCCATTTTTATGTTACACTAAGTACGACAAAGCCTAAAAAGCCCTTGTTATTCTTTGTATGCATCATTATTATTTGTCAGCAAGGTTTGAACGACAGAAAGAAAATTATTTATTAACGGAATATGTGTGTAAATGAGATGTTACAAAAATATTTAAGTATATCAAAATATTCTACCACATTTTGGTGTGCAAATATTTTAATATTGATAAAAAAATATTATTTAATTACATATACTTTAACTTTTAAGCCAAGTATTTTTTTATGTTTATAACTAGTTTAATTATTTGACTATTGAAATTTATTTATTTGCCGAAAATGTGTGTTAAAAGCTGTAACAAAAGATATTTGTTAAAATACCAACATATTCTACCACATTATGGTGTGCAAATATCTTTAAAATTATACATATTTATTATTAAGATTTGTAACACATTATGTTTTAAATATTGGAACAAAATTTTGAAATATAATTAGGTTTAACCTTAACTACCATAAGCTACCACCGTTTCCAAGCCTAGCCAGTTAGGAGAGAAAACGGCGAAACAAACTCCGCGGCCACCAAGAATATAATATTATTTGCTATGAAATTAGTTTTAGGAGAAATAATTATCTATTAAACTGTTCTGCAAAAAAATCGTTTGAACTATTGTAAGCTTAACACTAACAACAAGTCAAATAGCTTCTTTCGAAACCTTTTTAAAGAAAGTGATTTAAGACCATCAGGAATTTTGTTATATATACGAATTGACATACAGTACACATTATTTTTATAAATATTAAGTTTTTGACTAGGCACATGCAACTTCTCACTATTTCTAAAATGTGAACTTCCTAAAATTTCAGCATTTGTTTTTAACAAATAATGATATTTTCTTACGAATACACATACAGCCAAAATATTTATATTTTATTTTTATTTATTTTAGTTTATATTTTAAATAAAACATGTTACTTAACTCTGTTCGTACCCTCCTATCCCTGTAACTTATGACAATGTTACCCTAGACTTCTCTCCCAAATTGCATTACATATCACTAGAAAACTCCCTGTGCCTGGTTGGGTGGTATATATATTCAATACCAATAAAAAAAGACAGGTTGCACTCCGGGAGTGCCGGCAGAAGTGAAAACTTGAAAATTAACGTTGTGCGTTTTTGATATTTTGGAATGGTTAGGGAATAGGTAATTTTGTATGAATTGCTTTAATGATCAGTATGAAAGTACTATCATTTATGTGGTATAATACAATAGCCTTATGCTTAATTGGACATTTTTGGATTCGCACTGCAATCATACAATCCATAAAATGTACTAGTACACCTTATTAGTTCTATTAGTACCTATCTATTAGTATTCTGTGCTAAAACATGAAACTTCAGTCTGCTACCTACCTACTAGTACACTTCATAATTTACCTCGGCCAGTTAAAATAGTATATAAAATATGATGAAAATTATTTTTTTCAAACTTATACCTACACAATTCAATTCAATTTAATATATATGTGTATATCGATTTTCCTTCTTCTATTATTTTCTTTGTTAAACTTACAACCTTTTTGAAAACATCTAAACTTCTTCACAATGTTGTACTGTAATTTGTATTAACTGAGAAACTATGATATACCTATAAGTCGCAAACAAATTAAAAGATGTTTTACTAAACTAATATGTATTTTATCTACTACAAACTGCAAAACATTCACAGCAAGAAACAGTTTACACTTTACATAATACTGCAGAACGACGCGAGAGGCCAAAACGCAGTAGTTTTTGCGATTGTTTTACACTCACTCGTACTGGTGTTATCCATTGCGAATCCTATACTATTCGGAAATAATATGTAAGCAATACAAAAACAGCAATGAATCTATATTTTATTTTAGATTTCGCGCAAGCTACTAGCGCCACCGTCTTGTTCGCGCATGCGCAGTGTGCCGTCTTACGTTCTGACGATATGACGCAAAATTAGAAGCTTTTAACCATTCCAAAAAAAGTTCGCAACGCCGCTAAAGAAGTTTCCACTTCAAAAATCTGTGCCTGTGAAGCCTTCCAATTTCGTAAAAACGAACCCCCTTACTAATAAAACTTGCGCGTCCGGTGAACTAGTGTGTAACTTCATTTTTTGTTAGCGTAAAAGTGAAGTTGAACACCAGATCAACGGGCGCGTAAGTTTTATTAGTAAGGAGGTAAATGTTCAATTATTCATCTACACATTGTTTTTGTCACAGATGGATCAGCACTAAAGCTTTCGAAAACGGCTCAAGACGAAGATATGAAACTAAACAGCGTCGATACGATTTTTTTTTAGTTCTTGTTTAGAACTTGTCTGCAGGGCGATATTTGCTATATATTGTTAATAATTTATTAATTTTTGCTTCATTCATCTTATTTACACAGGTGAGAAGTTAGATTCAGGGACTCAGTTAATCTGTTTCTTGCCTTCACTTTTGGGTATTTGCTATTACTAGATTTTCTATTCTATGTATTATAATTTAAGGTTCTATAATATTTTTTGAAGAACCTATGTAATGTTTCCAAACATGCAAAATGGGTTATCGCTTACTACTCTTAGCAAAGATAAATTATTTAATATGACAGGCAAATTTAGTGCATTGTATCTACCAACTAATATCTTTAGTCCTTGGTATTAGGGTTTTAAAATATACTTGTTGGACACCATAATTGGTGTTTTGGTTTTGGTCTGGCACAATGTTTGTGCCAAAGGTCACAACGATATTCATTGTTTAAGTGTGAAAATGGATCTTAATAAGGCAGTTTTTTCAAACTTGAATGTCAATATTATTATTAAGTACATTGCTAAAACTGCCTAATTTTTTAAGGAAAGATTGTGCTATTTAAAACAGTTTGACTGCCCAAAGTTTTCTAGAAATGCTTGGCCAAAGAGTTTTTGAAATTAGTTGCTGTTTTATATTTTTTTATGTTGAGCATTATTTATTTAGTGCTTTGACATTGGCCAACTAACAAAATTGATTATAAACACATAATTAACCAGCATATGATCATAGCTTCATGTTTATAAGAATTACCATTTAGATTTTTTTAGATATTGTTGTGGGAAATATGTTTAATTATTATTTATAAAAAATAATTTGTTGTATAATCTGTTTGTCATTAAGTTATCTGTGATTTTTTAGTTATGTGTGAGAATTGCTTTTATGTAACCAATTTAATTACTATAAAACCTAATGCAATATTTAAATTATATATTAAAAGTGAAAAAAAAATTTTTGAAAGCATAATTTATGTATATTATTATTTATATTTTGTAGATCCGTTTGTCTTATAGACAAACCAAAGGTATGGTCTATTTTTTGTATATTGTTTTTGAAACACTAAAATTTCCTCAATTAAGAATGTTATAACCCAATGATAAATAGCTTGTCAAATTTTCTACAACTATTCGTATTTTTTAATTCTAATTATTCATATGACAGACAGGTTTTACAATAAATATCTACAATTTTTATAGAACTCTGAAGGATCTTTCAGACATGATGACTATGGGATAAATCAGATTCTTTTAATAAAAAGCGGGTGACTTGCTAAATGGGGAACAAAGATACGATTTTATCATAATTAAATCCCAAAATCAAAAGAGAAATTAGGCAACTTCGCTAAAACTTACTACTTAATAGGAGTATAGAGTCCATCCAAGATGTATATGTGTCTGGCTAAAAACAACACTTTTTAAAATTATATCCTGTAACCTAGCAAAATGATATTTTGTTCTAGTGTTATTAATATTACTGTTGGTACATTTTAAAACTTGCTACAGTTTTTGCTAGCCAAGATACTAAGATAGCGAGACTGTCCCGCCGATTTGAGATCATCTAATCAACATTCTTAAGTTTTCTTGACCTTGACTGTGCTCATTACTGTCGTTTTCAGTGAAAGGTCGATACCTAGCTGGTGTATATTAGCAAGTACATAACGTAAGGGAATGGTTGCCAGTTATGGGCTGAGTGTACACTATAATTTAATTAAAATTACTATGGTATTTAACTGACGATAGTTTAGAAATGGAATATAGTTAATAGCTAATTAATAGAGTAATATTAGGGGCTTTTTGTATTCATGAATCCAAATGATTCCTATGTTCTTAAATGTTGTGATTTGTTTAAATGAAATTAAATAAGTCATTTCTGAACTTGCTTTGTGCACATTTCTGTTACTTTAATAAACATTTATATATGTCATAATTCATAAATGCTCAACAGAAACTTTTCAAGTGCATTAGTGTATAAAGCATAAATTTGTAGTTTTAAAGCTAAAAAAATGGTAACACTGGTGATGTAGCTAGCCTTGTACAGATTATTTAAATAAATCGATAAACAACAGCAATGCAGCTTTTACGTATTTAAATAATTCATCATTATTGTATTATAGAAATGTTTTGTGTAGCTAGCTCAATTCCAGCCCAATTAATAACTGTATTAACACAATAAATTCAATAGTTTTTAAATGTATTGTCATATAATGTTGAAATGTTACCAAAATTTAACTATAGTATAATGTCGCTATGTTTATACAGATTAGATTAGGTAACCACTAGCCTTTGGCTGCACAATTGCATTGTTTCAAACGGATTAAAAGATACGCTTAGTTCACATGATTAGTACCATTGGTTTAAGCGAAATGTTATCCTTTTTGCTAAACAACGAAAGCTCACTTTTGACTATGGCAAGTCTTCTTATTATGCTCGTGACGGCGTCAAGTCTCCAGGTGTTTCAATTTAAAAAGTTAATCTATTATGTATCTGTTTTAAAAAAAAGTTTTATAAAAAAACGCTAAAAACCAACCGAATTAATCATATATTATAGTAACGGCACGCTGCGGTGGCCGGTTTGACGTTTATCAAACGTAAGTAAACATTGATATTTAAGTTTAATAAAATATATTGATGAGCTATTACTTCCCATACTAGTTATAAATCCAAAAACATACTCTTAGATTCGACATTTAAATTGGCATTCACATCGCTATTGTAATGTGTCAAATCGGCCATCATAGTGAGCCGGTAGGTATTTTGTTTGTTTTAGGATACTCAACAGTTATAAAATTAAAACAAACGAAATTGCTATGTGAAAATCTTTGACCACACTTGAAATTGGCAAAGTCGGCTGCTTAGAGGCGACTGGAAGTCACTCATCAAAGATAGAATAGAACAATAAAACGATACAATTTTTGTAAACAGTCACCTTAATTCGTTAATTGTAGTAAACATTATTTTCCATTCTCAAACTTGTAATCAAAATAAGAAAATACATAATATGACAATACATTTATATAGCTTTTGCTATATAATAACTAGCACGTAAGTTTGTAAAATACGCATTTATATACGGGTGCAACATCTTGGAATTTTCAAATTGTACACATTTCTTTGCTGCAACTGATGCTCTTCTAAAAGTAGACATGTTACACTTTAGTTGGTCTGTCTCATTTTAATATTTTTAAAATATCACTAATAACAAATTACATAACTATTTTAGAAATACGGAAACAGTTAAACATATTGAGACTTCAATAAATTAAATGTAGTATTTCTTGTACAAGTACGAAAATTTAAAAGAACCAGCAAGAAATAAAGCTGTTTTGATTTGTTTTGTTGTGTTTTGATTTGCTTGTGACTCTGTAGCTTGTACCACTAAAACTTGTGACACTACATTCAAAGAATTCTGCTGTGACTTCCTTTTTTGTACAATAAACAAAAGAAATATCTGAACCCCTATACAATAGTTTCAAAGCATTGTGAAGGTGCTGATAGACTTGAGCATTCTCTTGTAATGAGCATTTGTGCGAATGTTACATCACAAAAAATAACGAGGACATTTTAGCGAGCATTCTATCGAGCGTTCTGAAGAGCATTGCTTCGAGCTTTTTGCCGAGCCAAGCTTCGTCCATCGCTCCGGGCCCCCTGTTCCTCTTGTTTTTTTTTCACTTAATGATAATAACCAATAAATATAAATGCAGCACACGCGACCGTCAAGTCTGGAATCATCGTGAAGGAATATTTTTTAACGAGCATCGACTAGAGCGTTCACTAGTTGAATGTTTGGCTCTATGCTTGGCTTGGCTCGTTCAGTTCGACAAATATAAAAATGGCGAATGCTCGATATTCTGCTACAAGTGAATGCTCAAGTCTATCAGCACCTTAATGCTGTCAGACATTTCGTTAGCTTAGTGCCGACATCTCTATTTTTACCATCGAAAAGTCAATGCATAAAATTTCTTTATTTTAGGATTGTGTAGTCAAAGCCTAAAAATGGAACTCATAGATTCGTCATGTCTGTCCTTCCGTCCCTATGTCACGGCCCTTTTTCCTGTAACTATAAGAGCTATGATCTTAAAACTTGGTAAGTAGATGTATTCTATGAAGTGCATTAAGATTTTGACACAAATCCATAAGTGTGAGACAGTGGGGTGAGGTGAGGCTTTTAACATATTTTTTATTAAACTGAGTTTGTGTGTACCACTTCCAAAGTGGTAAAATGTCCCTCCCCCCACCTTTGTACCTTCTAAAATAAGAGATTGATAAAACAAAAAAATGTAGGTATGATGTAAACTTCCACCGAAAATGGGTGCAACGAGATCTAGTAAGTAGTTTTTAACAGGTATTGAGCCTTTACCATGAGTTGGTTTGAATTACGTTTGGTAAGTAACGTGTCGAAATCCATGATACTTTTGGTCAAAGAGTATATACCTAAGTAATAAGAGGCGGGACTTCCATAGATACATAGCAAACCCGAATTGTATAAAGTTTACTTTAAAAGTATAACCCGTATAATTTGAAAGTAACTCTAAACGCATTAAGATATAAGGCAACTAGCGTCATATAATTTGGGCGAATAAAAAACATAGCAAACTTATTTTTTGATATGAATGTTGCGTCAAACTGCTTTTGGTATAAAAATGTGTGTCTCTTTTATTTACTAAAAGAGGCGCTGTTCAATGTTTA
>NJDC01000853.1:9471-47703 GCA_002245475.1 Calephelis virginiensis | reverse complement strand
CCTTTCACTAAACAAAATTCTATCAAAATTGAAGTAATTTTACTCAAAAGAAACTCGAAATTCAATCATTACGAAAAGGCTACGACTATCTTTTCTCTTGATGGCGCCAAAACTCGTAGTATCTAATGTAAGTTGAGGTACGCTGTATACGTAAATTTAAGGCCAATACCTAATAATAACCTATCTTTAGATAAAGATAGGCCTTCTAGATTTTTTAACCGATTTTAAAAAAAAGGAGAAGGTTTTCAATTCACCCGGTATTTTTTTTTATACCGTACGTACACCGATTTCGCTGGGGTTCATAAAAACCGTTTACGTAATTCTTTTTTCCCATAAGAATTTGATTCAGGTAGGCCCATTAGTTTTTATTTTATTAGTATTTTTTATATACTTCCACCTATCCCGATGTCTTTTTTTTATGTTATCAAATCAAATCTCGCAAGTAAGTGAGTAAGCAAGTTCCCCGTGTTGGTCCGGGCTTCTTTGCCTTTCTTGCCAGGCAGCTCGTAAAAGGCGAGCATAGGCTTATCATCACTAACACCGTGACATCAGACTAGGTGGTAGAGTTTCGCAGCGACTCGCCCGGATTGGTACCACCGCATTACCTATTCCTGCCGCCATAACGTCGTGACGTGTTCCGGTTCGGAGGGTAAGGTAGCCGGTAAACTTACTTTTGCTCTTTTGCTCGAGGCCTAACATCCGGACCTCAGGTTGGCAACGCACCATTACCATCTTTGGTGTCTCTAGGCGGCGTGAATTTCTTACCATCAGGAAATCCGTCTGCTTGTTTGCCTTCCAATAACATAAAAAAAAGTAAATTTGATCTACTAAGGTGACTTAGCAACATTCAACCGATTTTGGCTACAGCGACCGTTTATTTTCTCCTCTGTTTTAATCAATTATCTCCTTGATCTGCTCTTACATTACTTAAATATAGCCAGTCTTGTTGTTGAAGGTTTGCGCACATTGTGGATACGATAGAGATCCATTCCTATAGTTATGGTTTATAAGAGAACTTAATTCTTGTTTTGTATGTTATAAAATGCAAAAATGTTATCTAAAATTAGTTATTGATGACATAGGTTATATAGGCAGTGCTGCCTACTTAAATATGGCGGATTGATTGCCTATTGGCGATGTTTCATCTCCTAACTGGAATATTTCAACTTATTTCTAATTGATGGTCCCTATTTTCTAAATTCTACTTTCATATTTGTATTATAATTAGTAGGGGAATCGATTAGTTTTATAGTTTAGATTAGTCCATTCCTATAGTTATAATTATTTGCCACTGGTGGTCGGGCCTTTTTTTGATCTCGCTTGACATCCAGCTTAGCACGCCGGTGCAATTCGAAATCATGTACTTTTTGTTTCACGTGTGATCTCCATTTTTCGCGGTCAGATACTGACTTCCCACTGAGTTGGATCTATGTCACAGCCCTTAATGTCATGTAGCGTTAAAGCACATCTTTATATCACAGTTGTTCGCCTGCCCTTCTGTAGCTGCTAATAAATGATGCGCTTTGCCACCCTATCTTCTGACAAACGCGAAACGTGGCCGCACCAACGAAGTTGCCTCCTGATGAGGCACGACTCAATGCCAGCTACAGTTGCTCGTCTCAGTACTTCTGTGTTCCGAACACGCTCTATCCAGGTGATTCTAAGGATCCTACGAAGACATTTGAGGTGAAATAAGGAGTCCACGTGTCTGCGGAGTAGAGTATGTTAGGCAAAATCAACATGACCATGGTTGGTTTGGCAGCCACTTTGGTACATAGCTTGAGGTCATGGGGACGAAAGATCTTGGAGTTCAGTTTACCAAACGCCGCGGCGGTAGCAGCAATCCTGCAGTTAACTTCGCTGTCAATATCACACTTAGCTGTTATCGTGCTACCCAAGAAACAGAAAGTATCAACTTGCCTCTACATATCTTTACCGAGCTTAATGGTCAGCGCCTACCATCTATCTACATCTAGGGACATTACTTCGGTCTTCTTGACGTCGATTTTTAGGCCGAATCTACAGCATTGCTCGTTTAGAGTCGTCACCAGTAGCTAAAGACTTTCTGAGGATTCTGCCACGAAACATAAGTCATTACATCGGTAGTCCTACATATTGTCTGCAATCTGCATAGGTAACCTTAATGTTTTAGCCTATATCGGCCAATCTCAATAACCTATCTGCAGGTAGAGTTAGACTTATTAGAGTTTTGTTGCTATATCAGTGGTTGCCTGGTAACTGATCTGTTCTAGATAAGAGACCATAAGTTAATGAAACTTTTACTTTCAACTTACTAAAGTTACTATTTATGTAATTAGCTGAATGATTAATGTAAAAACTTTCTTCTGGTTTATTTTACAGATGATACAAGGAAAAATACCAAACCTGAATCGGTGTAAAGACATGTCAGAGTTCTTTGATAAGTAAGTACTCATCTATGTAAGTGGTTAAAGATAATGATAAATAATTACATTTGAAATTGCAGCAGTGGCAAAAATGTTTTGAATTAAATATTTTAACTAGTGCTTGCCCATTGGTCAAAATTCAACCATAGTAAATTTCAATATCTTTTTGATAAGAACGCTATCTTCATTTATCAACTACTTTCTTTCCAAACTTTATGAAGATAGTGGGTGCACCATCTGTGATCCTTTATCGTTATCATCAATATATTTGTTGATGTTTGTGTAATTTTTGAAGTGAAACTTCTTTAGAATCATTGTGATTTCAAAACGGGTGCAACGGAAAAACGACAGGTAAGAGACACAAATATATATTCATCTCATTCTTTTGTCGATTTAATGAAGTTTCACTTCTATCGTGTGTGAATCACACACAGACCTTCTTTTTATTTTGCATTAATTATTATTAAAAAATATTAGCGTTCTGCACTTTTCTAACATAATATAAACTTTAAGTTTGCCAAATTTCATACCCCTACGTCCGCGTAATTTCCCAAAGTTTTTGCTTCACGTATTAATGTTATATTTAGTTATTGGTATATTTAACATTTTTGTTACGATTTGCCCTCATCAAGTTAATGGGGTCATTATCTTCATAACGCCAACGATGTATAGGGTTGTAACCATGAAGCTATATTACTACTGAAAGAAACACTCCTAACAAAGACCTTAAGTCACTCTCAAATAAACGATGTTCTTTACCCAAAAAATACTTTCTTTCATTTTGACTTTGACAATTGATATCACAAGACTCTCAAAAAGAGAGATCTGGGGGGCCTACCATAAGCTTCTTTTTCTTTCTTTAAGTTTTGGCCTTCACGTTAGTATTTTGCCATTCGTCAAGTAGAAATTTGCATCAAATTTTATGTCAATTTTAATCAATTATAATAAGTCATCAGTCATAAGTCGTCAGTAAGTCATTTCAGGCTCTTGGGTAAAGCGGCGGCCTCAATACACAAGCTCATATAAGGAGATTTGGCGGCAACGAGGAAATACACGATACGCTAATTTCTTCATGATTATTATATACTTTATATATTTTTTTATATATATACTTTCACTGAACAAAATTGTACAAAATGCCACCAAAATTGACTAATTTCACTCAACATCAACACGAAATTCAATAATTATGAAAAAACTTCTACCATCTTTTCTCTCGATGGCGCCAAAACTCCCCTACCATAAACTTTGACAAAACAGTCTTGTAAAAGGAAAGTTTTACTTCTGTCATAAAATATTATTACTTTAGTTCGTACCATGAGCTTTTAAATCAGTCTTGTTTTATTACCGCAATGAACGAATGATTTTTGTAAATATTGTCTATTACCTGCTACATTCTTTTTTTATTCTTCTTCTTCTTTCTTATAAATATGGCTTCCAATTGTTTTTCACAATATAATTAGCTAGTTACAAGTATAAAACTTACTTAGATACGTCCCCTTCCGACAGACTAAGATTCCTTAGTTATTAGAATCTAGTAATTTGTTTTTATTCGATATGCATTTTTCTAGTTAGTAATTTTCTTCGTCATATTAAGTCATACCAGAGATTAGTAAATATTATATTATATATATTGTCTTTGGTCATACTAAGGTCTTAGATAAAGCGGTGGCACCCTTAACAACGATAATAAAATACACGATAGACCAATTTTTTTGTGAATTTATCACTTATTTCTGAATTTGAGCTAAAAAATAATTGTGTTTCGTGCACAATTATTTTTTAACTGAAATCAAACCATAAAAAAGATTGGTAAATTGTGAAGAACTGCATAGATAACTTGTTAAATAAAAAAACATTTTCAACTTGGGCATTCCGGTAATAATACCTTAAGTGCCGAAACCATCTGAGCTAATCGTATGAAGAAAATAACGATTTAAATAATTAGTCTAAGGTTTTTTGTCAGCGTCCTTCATACAGAAAACTGGCATGTACCAAATTGTTATCGTCAATTTTCAGATATTAATGTTTGATTGATAATCTAATCCTACATTTATCAACGAAAATCAAAACACAATAACATTTTTTTGTTTTATTTTCGATTTTTTTAATGGCAATTTGTCAAACAATATTAAATCCGCTAGCAAATATTAACTTTTTTAAGATCGCTAATTATGACATAAAACATTACTCCTAGCTATCACAATTGACGTTATGGTACGAATTGAATAAATGATACGTCACAAAACTGCCATCTAACAGTATTGTAAAACTATCCTAGAACCTTTATGGACAGTTACTTTACTCTTTGCCTAGAACAAGGCTGCTTAGAGACGTCATAGTACGAAAAGTCGATGTAGTATTAAAACATTCCTGTTTTAAGGGCTTATGGTAGGCCCCCAGTACATTAGAGAGAGTCAGCAGTATTTGGAAATTACATCAGGTGTTTGTTAGGAGAGTACCTTCCAGGAGTAATACAGCTTCATGCTTGTTACTAAAGGGTTGTAAAGCCTCAATCAATCAAATCTCAGAAAATTAGAAATTATGTGACTATATGAGGTCCCGGGTTTTGTTCTTGGTTTGGGCTAAATATATATTTTTAAAATTTCTATTAAAACCACGTTGCCCGGGATACGATAAGGGCCGGGTTGGCGTTAGGTTTGCCACCTATCAGATTGTGGGATTTAAGTGCCTTCGATTAATCGTGAATAATCTGATTACCTCTGTGTTCTTCTTCCACGATACGGGCTTGTAAATAACTCTTTATTGTGCACCAAAATGCATAAAAATAAATACCTATACTTAAAAAAACTTAGAAACTAAGTGATACACAAAGGCGGCCTTAGCGACAAAAAAGCGATATCTTCCAGGCAACCTTATGTTAACGAGTTATAATCAAAGAAACATTGCGCAATGGTGCTCTTAATACACAACAAAGAAATATAACGCATTAAACATCAATTTGAATTAAATTGTTCATTAGATTAATTATTTATTTATTTATTGGAGAATACTTACTTTTTTGTAATCATACTGTAATGGGACAGGGCGGCTTTACTTTCGGAGAGCGAGTTCGAGGATGATGGTAACAACCAGGTGGTACTCCCGCAGAGACTGGCGTCTCGTGGGGCGGCGCTCAACTCGCGGTCCGCCATCAGGCTGGTCGAATTGGGGCCGAGGATCACCTTGCAGTTGATTAAGGTAATAAGCGTCGTCTCAATAGTAAAATCGTCGCAACAGGGAGATCCAAGCAAAAGTGGGTTTGAATACTATTGGTGTAAAAATGAGATAGGGAATGCTCTGTTGGTTCAATCATGTGAAAAGAATGACTGATGAAAGATTCACAAATCACTACATAGTATAAAACAAAGTTGCGTTCCTATTCCTAGAACCCTTTGTATTAAATCTTTAATACTACGCAATGGATTTTGATGCGGTTTTTTTTTAATAGATACAGTGTTTAAAGAGGAAGGTTAAATGTACATTTTATACCCGTGCGAAACCGGGGCGGGCCGCTAGTTAAATATAAAATGTAAATGCGGATTGTTGTAGGTACTAGTAGAGATCTAGGTTTACGTTCTCAGGTGTTGTCCGAGGTAAGTGTATTCGAAGCCATTTTTCATACAAACATGCCGTTGTATGAAAAATGTAAATAATGTGAAGGAAGCTTGGCAGTTCGGAAAAGATCGTGACTCTTAGCACTCAAAAATCTCTACCTACCCTACAATTAACTTGGGGAGATAATATACACAAGTGTACAATTTATGTTATAATGATGATCTATGTAATTTGACATTTGTTGTTAATTATTGTTAATTTGTTAAGTATTCAAACTTCTATTATAGGTCTATGATTGATTCTGAAGAAAAGTTACGATTTTTGTACGCCAGTAAATGGGCAAAATTGAATAAGTCTGTGTATTTTGTGTAATATAATATGTTACCATATTTTTTCAAAATAAATAAGTTTGAAGTTTTGTGAAATTATTTTCATTTGTAACCAAGGTCTCACTGGGTGCCTTTTTTTTTGGCGTAAGATAGCGAACAAACACACGTCTCTCCTGATGCTAAGAGACACCGTGCCTTAAAGACACATTTTATTTTAAAGATCTACATTCATCCACATTGGAATTGTATAATATCTGTTTTATCAATATTTCATCTGACATATTTTTCTTTAGACTGATCCATTGGAGCATGCCACTTCTCATTTTTATATAAACAATTCCTTGCAATCTCACTCTTGTTCGGATCTCACTGTTGCGAATGCGATCGACGAGCATTACACAAAAGATTTTCTTAGCGCTCACATTTCGAGATTTATCCTACTATAATGACTAAGTTTATCGTTTGATGATATCTTTGAAATGGTTTAAGGTTGAAGACGGTCTCATGGATGGGGAGGTTCTCTTCCACGAACTCATAGAGAAAACCGACGAAGAAAAGGCACTTATAAAGAAGAAACGAGAACAAAAAAGGTGTGTTTTTGTTGTAAATTACGAAAATTTTATGTGTACGGTTTTTTTCCATCAAGTAATGTGTTTTTTTTTTAAATAATGTATTTGTATTTTGTTTACAGGCGACTGAAAGAAAAGCGAAAATCTCAACAGGAAGAGAACGTCAAACGTAAGCAGAAGGAGAAGGAGGAACTAAAGCAAAAGTCCCTCGAGGGTATCAAGAAAAAGAAAGAGATGACGGAGAACCAAAGGTATTGGTTTAACTTTTTGCCTCGTGTTGGTTTCCTATCGCAACATATACTTCCTGCTTTTCTATACACCATGTAAATGACAGCGTAACGAAAAATGAAACCATGGATTCTGTACATGATAGACATGCATATGTTGTTGGAATTTCGTGTCGGAAATTTCATGATTTTTAACAAAAATGTTGTATTTTTTATTAATTTCATTATTATTTCATTAATACTATCTAACGTAACTCGATTTTTACTTGAAATCGAATAAATAACACATTTTTACTAAAAACAGCAATGTAAAAAAACAGCGTATTAGGTCGACACTTACAGCTCGCAATGCGTGGCTTAATGCATATACTTTGTGCTACACGTCGGGCTAAAAAACTGTTAAATATTTAACCTCTTGTTTCCGACAATAGCTGTTAAAGTATATATATGGTATAATATGTGGTATATGTGGTAGAATATGTTAGGCCTTAATATATTTTGTAACAACATTTGTAACACTCATATTCTAATGCAAATAAAATATTTTGATTTTGAAAGGAATTTTGAAGCCTGATATGTATCTAAACTACCACAGAAATTTTCGTTACGGTGTCAAATACACCCTGTATAGTGACTATAATTAGACTCTAATGTTTTTTTGTATCTAATACGTGGTAGTAGATTTGTAATGACTCATCCGGATTAGTATTGCCCAAGATATTTTTTATGTGATAAGACCACCTCGTTGGTCCAGTGGCTAGCGTACACGCCTAACTACACCGATCAACCGCGAGGCTCGGGTTCGATTCCCGACGGGGGCAGGCATTTGAGTGATGAACATTTAGATGTCAGCATTTCCGGGTCTGCGTGTTTATTAAATTTATTCTGGTATCTACTTAAGTATATGTATAAGTTTCGTTGACTAACACCCATAACACAAGCATATAATTTGCTTACTTTGGGATTAGATTCAATTTGTGTAAGTTGTCCAGTGCAATTTATTTATTATTTTATTATAGCTCTCTTGAAAAGATAACCGTGGACTATAGATAGCATAGATGTTGTGGATGTCGCTGTCTTGTAGCCAAGGTGTTAGGTCATTTGTGAGTCTACCCTACCTTCCGGATCGGAAAATGTCACTGTCATTATGGCAAGAATAGGTACAGAGAGTCCCTCCCGGGCAAGTTGCAGCGCCCCACTTTACCACCAGTAGTTGCAACCAGCGTTGTTGGTAATTACCCATTTAACATTTCCTCGTCACTTACGAGCTGTCAGGTAGGATGGCAGATGGTCTATTCTACACAGAAGACAAAGATCAACAATGTAAATTCAAAGATGACCATATTCACCGTGTTGGGCCAGATCTCCTGCGTAGAATAGACAATGGATCATTACCATTGGTGGTAAAGTGCTGTGCGTTAATATGCCCAGGTAGGGATCCACCCCCTTATCAATACCTGCCGCCATAATGATAGTGTCGTATTGGAAGCTGAAAGGTAGGATGTCCTATTGACTTGCCCATTAGGCCTAACGCCCCGACTATAGACGCGGGACGCATCTAAAACGTCTGTGGTGTCTGGGTCACAGTTGTCTTCTACCATCAGGAGTGCCATGTGCCATAAAAATGTCATAATACAAACCTATATACGTGCAATATGGAACTGATGACATGGACAACATACCACAAAATCCTTAAATTTATACTACGTAGATAGTACTACATTTGAAATATATGGAGATGGCTACGTTTAAAATATATGGAGACGGCTACATTTAAAACTAATGACTCAAATGCTTTTCTCACACCAGGCTGATGGAGCTGGCAGCGGTGGAGTCCCAGCAGGCGGGCAGTATGGAGCAGGAAGAGGATGACGCAGAATACTACAGGAAGGAAGTCGGCGCCGAGCCTGAACAAGGTAAATATGTACACTGTTATCAAAAATAATCGGGAATAGGAAGAAAGGGACGGATACAGTAAACAAATTTTCCCATGTTGGTCCTGGTCCGAATAAAATAGATCATCTGCCTATCTGTCAGGCACACGAGGTTAGCGCTGGTTAAAATAGGTCATCAGTAACAAGACCACTGGTGGTAGAGTACTGTGCGGCAACTTGCCCGGGTAGGGGTGGGGGGATTCACCGCCTTACCTATTTCTGCCGAAATAATGACTGTTGCGTTTCGCGTGCGGAGGGTTGGTTAGGTAAACTTACACCATTATTTAGTAACATTTATGATATTTATAGGCCGCGGTCGTCTCTTAAAAAGAACCAAAAACTTACGTGAAAAAAAAGAGTTCGATCGACAAAAGTGTAATCTAGACGAAACGAAAAAGACGGTTATAGAAAAAGAGTATAGTAAGAGTAAGAGAAATAGTAAAAAAAGAGACAGCCATAATAAAACAAAACCGTATTCCTGAAGTTTTAGGTAGAGGTACAACCAGGGCACACACGAATAACAGACGACACCGAGTCTCACAATGGCAAAATATGCAGTAAACATATCACTAGCCGGGCACTTTTCCAACCCGTGTATAATTTTTACTAGACAACTAGCCGACCGACCCGTCGAACTTCATACCCATTTACATCAGCTGATTCACTACTAACAATTTGATCAATACTTGTTCATTTTCATTGCAGTTTTAAAATTTTTCAAATATCAACCCCAAAGGGCTACAATGGGGGATGAAAGTTTGTACAAAAATTCAACTTTTCTACGCTGACGAAGTCGCGGGTGCTAGTGATAAATAAATGATGATTCATTTCGTTATTTTCAGATCTGTTCCAACCAAATCCATCGAGAAAACGCAAAGCCGATGGTGAAGAGGTTCGCGGTTTTAAGAAAATGCGGTTAGATAAAAAGTTGAGTAAGAAATACAAAAATAATCAAGAAGACAGTGTTCAGAATAAACGAGAAAAGCAAAAGTTTCAGAACAAATCAGCTAAAGATAGTAGAAACTTCCAGAAGAATAAAAAGTTTCAGGAAAAACCTCAACAAGACAGCAGGAAATTTAATAATGATGAAAAAAGTAAATTTAGAGGTCGCGGAAACAAAAACGACAGAGGAGACCGCAAAGATTTTAAGGGGGGAAAGTCAAAAAAAGTATTTGGTGGAAAATTCAATAAGATGAACAAAGTAGGCAAAAATAGACAGGGAAAAAGTAAAGGGAAGAGATAACTTTGGAATATAATAAATCTAAATAAATAATAATGTTATTACGTTGATTTATTTGTCTGTGCATTTAAGATAAGTGATTTTTTAAGTATTTTCACGACCGTATCTCTGAAGTTGTAGGCTAGGATACCCTAGTTGTACCTTTACAACTAGGGTATCCACGACTAGCCGAAGACACTAAGTCTACCCGATACATAACAAACCTATCGGCAACCGGACACGTATCCAATCTCGGGCAATATTGTTTTTATTAGAAATTTGAATAAATATATTTTCTATTGGTTGCCCAACTCATGAAGTCAAATCCAAAACCGGACTACTAGACCACGTCGCTAATCTTTCTTATAAAAAAGTAGAAATAAATAATATATAATAAAATTAAACATTTCCAATGTACCCCCGATAAAACCTTACGTATAGGGTTTTCTTACGTAACCAACATCTCGATTGCGTCAGCATTAAAACATAAACATACGCATCGAAAACGGCCAAATCGTTTAAGCCATTGCCGGAAATACGTACTCACTCACTTTGCGTTGGGAGTTGAAACAATGCATCACATTTTTTTGGGAGCTATGATGTCACAGACAAACATACACAAAGTAGTCAAACTTACAACACCTCTCCTCTATGACATGCTTTCGAAGAACTGCAAAGATTACGAAACATACATAACTTGAAAACTGTGATCCATCAGCCATGTCACATTAAATTCATCAGGTCCTTGCTATGTCAATGAAGTGATCTGAGAAGATCTGAAGTCATCTTCATCAGAAAATATGAATAGATCTAGTTAAGGCGAATTGAATGGGTCCAAACTCGATGGTTTTATCAGCAGCTGCATTCCAGGTTTACGTCTACCATCTTCGCACATTGGTGGTGTCGAACTCGGCGACCACACCACGTCACTATAGACCAGAGGTTCCCAAACTTATTTCATGTAACGCCCACTTTGAAAATCAGTTGTTTTGTAGCGCCCCCCACCTCTTTATTTTCTTGTCAATAACCTCAATATTTGTTTCGCCTGGCGTTTAAAAAAAACTTTTTTTTTTTTCAATATTTATACCGCCCCCTCTAGCCTTTCAGCGCCCACAAGGGAGCGTAATCGCTTACTTTGGGAAAGGCTGCTATAGACTACCACATCTTTAATTCTGTAATGTAAATTGTGAGATCATTTCACGATTAGATCCATCGGATATTATCCGAGGGTGGTGTCAAGAGTCTCCGAAACCGGCGTGTTTGTATGAAAAGGGTTATGAATGTGAAGGAAGCAAGACAGGTTTGTCAGGATCGTGAGGTCTGGCACTCGATACTCTCTGCCTACCCCGTAAGGGACTTGGCGTGAAGATATGTAAACCGTGAGAAGGCGGCCTTGGGTTTAACTATTGAAATAGAAAGATGAATTTAAAAAATCAATTTATTGAGATTTTAATTCTTAAAACCTAGAAAATATGTAAAATACTAAACATGTATAATAATCCATGGAATCACATAATATAATATGGCTTATCTTATTCTATTGTGATTTTATGAATAGGCGAAACATTGTTTGTACTTTTGATTACACTGATATCTAACAATACCTTCAGTGTTGCCACAGTAATTTGTAACATAGTTATGCAATATGGACATCAACACAATAAAAAATAAGAGTAACATTTTGTCTTTATGCCTGCGTAATTAAATATATAAATATAGTATGTAATATAAATACATGTAAGTATATACATCCAAATCAACCTACGGCCAATTTATAACCTAGGTATTTCAAGAGATAAGATTCACCAGCGTTTTTGTTCTTAAGATATTGACTTATATTAAGAAATGAAAAATAATAGACACTTAAATCTTTTGACGCAGACAGGTTATCTAAAATCGCAGATATAGGCCATTTAAATTGATATTTTTTTACTAAAATCATACAAAAATCAACCTTAAATTTAAGTTTTAAAGTTACTTAAAAGAATTAATGTAAATAAAAAATAAAGGCGGAAATGTTAAACCTAGTTTTGTTACGCTAAACCTATTTTGGTTACTGCATTTAATGACCTACGGCGTTGTGGTGATATACTAGCAGTTTCTTGTTGGTAGCTATTTGATGTACACTTTTCCATTTTGAGCGGGCAACTGAGTTACATAATTAGCCCCCAGGTTACACTTTGTGTAACTCCATAAGTAATTATTAATGTTAATTGCAAGAATACAAATAGGAATAACACAAATAATCCTTGATATTTTTTACCTTAAGGTTTTGGATTTCGTATTTTTCCGAATTGGAAAAAAATACATTTTCTATGTGGGCACTTGGTGTAACTCTATTAGTAATTTTTAATGTAAATTGCAAGAATACAAAATATTTAGTTTTTTTAATAAAAAAATCCAACCTATGAATCGTTTTAACGCCGGTTCGGTTTTTACAAACCGGGTAGAAGCGAAACCAAATGGCCCATTTTGTAAAATAAAATTCAAGTATACGTGTATATAATAACTACTATCAGGCATCGAGAGGGACATAGTGTTGCTCAACTGGGAGTTTACATTCATCAGACTTATGTGAAATTTCTATTCATTTCTATTTCTATTTTTCCATTCACTGGTAAGACGAAATAGCGATGCTCCAATCGCATGTGTAAACAAATGTTAAATAACGCTTGAACAAAGACCAATGATTATATAAGGAAGACGATGTCATCTGCCATCATGACCTGGTTGTCCTGCGTCATTTGGTGCAGGGCGGCGTTCATCTCCTGACTGTCGAAGGTCTCGTGCGAGTAGGTTTCGTTCACGTACGCCGAGATTCGGCTCATCGGTAACGAGTTGGCTCGCTCCTCGCGGAACAACTGTTGCAATGCCGACTTGAACTGGGTTAGCCTGAATAAGAAAAAAAGATCATTTTAAATAATTTTCATTTTAAAATAAATAATTAAATTTTAATTTATAAATTGTTTAATCCTGAATATATTATAAACGTTAGTGTTCATTTTTGTTTCGTTTGAACGTCAAAACAACTGATTTTTTAAACTAATTTTAGCATTAAAATAGTTTAGACTCTGGAGAAAGCACGGTACTTTTCATTCCAATATTCCAACTAGTTCTCTTTGTCGAGTTTATTACTTCGCATGCAGATACAAAAAAAAAAGTATCTTCGCGCCCGCATTCCAAAAGAAGTAGGCAGAGGCACGACCAGGGCACATACGACTGGCTGCTAGCACTAAGTCCTACAATGAGATAGCTGCCAAGTCTATCGGCAATGTTGTTTTCATTAAAAAAAAAGGGAAAAAAACATTTTTTGTTGCCCGACTCCGGAGATTGAACCCGGAACTCCAAGAAGTCAAGTCCATTGCCGGACCGCCAGGCCAAAGAGGCAATAAATAATATATAAAAATCCCTCCAAACCGGAACACCTTTATCACTTAGGAGTATGAAAAATGGTATGTAGATGGTATATATATGCATATAAAATTTGGTGAAAATCGGTAAAGAAGTTTTGGAGGAGTACGGTAACTAACATTGTGATACAAGAATTTTACATATTATAAGATATGAATTTACATATTTATTACACTTGCAAACCCCTAGTGACGTTGTAAAAAGTTGAAATGAATCGAGTTGTGTATTGTAAAAATCGTATGTATCGTGTGATATGAATAGATAATTTAAAAATTCGCTTCTGTGGTCTAGCGGTCCGGGTGTCGGACTTGACTGCATGAGGTCCTGGGTTCGAATCCCGGGTCGGCCAACAAAAAGAAAATTGAATTTTTCCAATTTTCTAATAAAAAAATTTTGGTCGGGATTGGAAATGTGCCCGGTTGGCGATAGGCTTGCCACCTATCACATTGTGGGACTTAGTGTCTTCGGCTAGTCGTGGGTGCCTTGGTTGTACCTCTGCCTACCTCTTCGGGGATATGGGCGTGAAGATACTTTACTTTAAAAAAATCACGTTGTTTATGGTTACAATATTGTTGAATAATTTAATTTAATTGTTTTGAGATATATTTTAGTTTTTAAGAGGTTTTTTTGACATTGTACTATATTCATAATTTATTAATTACTATTTTTTTAGTTATTATTGATTAAATTGATATCAATAACACAATTATTGACATGCGTTAAATATTATTTATAGAAATGACATTAATATCGAATATATTCTTTTTTACATTTTCATTTTTATGCACCGACGTGGTTTTTGAATGTTCAAACAGATACGTGATTTCAAAAAGTTAAACTGACCAAACCGTTAGTTATAACTTATAACGGCTATTTCGACTGCTGTACTGTTATTTGTTATGTTTATAGTTATTTGTAAACTATCTACCATAACAGCATAATTAACAAAGATAAATATCTGTTGACACACAGTGAATTGAATCCGTTTATTTTTTAATTAAGTAATCAAATAAAATGCATGTAATTTGCTAATGGTCAACATAAATTTGCATGTCATATTATAACAAAATGTGCAGGACCATGAAAATATGTAACAACTTACTGTAAGTACCAAATTTTTGAGAAATAAACAAATATTACTATCATTATTTTAATGACATTAGAAAGGAAACACGCAAAACGGATTTCCTGATGGTAGGAAATTCACCAAAGGTGGTAATGGTACGTTGCCAGCCTTAGGCCAGGATGTTAGGCCCCGAGTAAAAGTAAGTTTACCGGCTACCTTATACTCCGGACCGGAAAACATCAACGGCAAGCGCTGACGTTATGGCGGTAGGAATAGGTAAGGCTGTGTTACCAAAGTACTCTACCACCTATTCAAAAGTCAAGGTGTCAGTGACTGTAAGCCTGTGCTCGTCTTTTACGAGCTGCCTGGCAGGAAGGCAGATTGTCTATTCTGCAAAGGAGCCCGGACCAACACGGGGTAAAAGTTATTAAAAAGTGCTAAATCCTTTACCTATGTCAACTTTAGTCTATCTTTCATATTTATGTCAAGAAACGAATACCATCATCTGTAATTGAAAAATATGTCAACAGATGGCGTTAAGTGTATGATAAATCGTGCTACTTTGTGTTCAAATATAAACGGGTACTGATCATACTTTTTAAACAAACTTTCTAACGCAGGAGATGAAATTTGGTAATTTTTAGAGCTTTATGACCAAGAGTCTAGAGCTTACAAGTTACAACTTACAGTACACTGATATCACAGTTTAGGATTATAATTTTAAAGTAGCGATGGGTCGTTAAAGATTTTTCCGTCAACGTTAACTCCATTTCGTCAACTAGTTGATCCACTAGTTAATTTCGTCGACGAGTTAACGTGGTCCGAAAATCAACTTGCTTGGTTTTTGTCAATGATTCATTTCAACGATTGACGTTCTCCGTACTCGGTATTGTAATTAACCGGCTTTTAAAAAAGAAGAGGTTTTCAATTGTACCGACTTTTTTTAGAAACCAATTAATTATTGATGTCATTCTTAATTAAACTGGAAAATATAAGATGGTATTGGCATATGATTTTACCTACCAGCTTATATGATCTTCCCTTCATACTTTTCAGGCTTAGGACTGACAGACTAATTTGCTTTAAAAATAATATTTGGTAACAAATTATTCAGTTGTATTCAAAAGATCATCTGATGATCTTATGTACAGAAATTAATTAGGTATTATTTTCATTTTTATACACATAATAAATAGATGACATTTACTCAAATGACCTGGTACCTCACGCGTAACTTGTCATAAATTATCAATCAAAAACGAATTTAGTGAAACATTTCTTTCGTAAGCAAACAAACAAGTATATATACTGGTTTCTCGCGGGCATAGCAGTTTACGGGCCGCGCTAAGCGAGAGGCGGCGGACAGCCACGCTCCATTTCGTTTCACTTTAGATATATACATGTATAAAATTACATAATTCACAAATAATGTGAGTTTTTTCTCTGTTAAAAATATTTCAAGTTATTTGTCATTTCAAAATTATTTTTATATTATGACCATCTTACGAGACTTTTTTTTATTAGACATTTTAAATATTTTTTCTAATAGACATATTAAATGCAATTTAACTACCTACGTTGAAAATAACAAAACGTTGAATTTTTATGAACATTGAAACGTCGTCGACGGAGGTTGACATATTGACTAAGTTGATATCGTTGACGGATTCAACTAGTTACTTTCTAGACCGTAAACGTTAACGACGTTGACGAGAAATCAACTGTTGATTAAACGCGTTCATTGATTTAACGTCCATCGCTATTTTAAAGATCTTACACAAAATAGCTCTGTTTATTTAAAAATCATATAATATATATTTAATAATTCTAAAGTATTTAGAATTATAATAACTACCTAAGGTCTGTTTTTCTTAGGAGTCCAATTTGGTAAACAACAATGGCGGAACAGTGACATTCGGAAGCCGTAGACAATGAATAGGGTTGGGAATCATCAAATGACCGAATGAACAAGAATGACATACTACCGTGAATGAATAATACTTATTGGTCAATACTAGTACAGTAATTTAGTAGATAGTAGTACTATATTAATAGTAGTAATATTATATAACGGAAAGTGTGTTTGTTTATCTTCTATTTTGCCAAAACACAATGGATAGTGCATAAGAAAATAATGGATTTTTTTTCTGATTGTCACTGTGGTCTGGCGGTTTGGCGTCGGACTTAGCTTCTTGACAACAAACGATCTAAAACACCTGACAATATTTTGTATCGATATTCAAATAAATCTTGTAGTGTGACCAGAACATCAAGTTATAAAATAGTACTTTATAAACTTCACTAGTAACTATTCCTTAGAATCGATAACTTGAAGTCGATATATTTTTTTGTTTTTTTAAAAGGCTATTGTATTATTTTCTGTTAATCAACGGTTAATATCAAAAAGATTGCAAAATCTTCTATATATAAAAATCAATTGCTGTTCATTAGTCTCGCTAAAACTCGAGAACGGCCGAACTGATTCAGCTAATTTTGGTTTTAAAGATTAAAAAAGGTTTAAAAGATAACTAAAGACAAAAATTGCGAGGAAACAAAGAAAAACAACATTTTAATTTTTCCCATACAAACGGGTGGTACGAAGTTCGCCGGGAAACGCTAGTTATAAATATATTCTTTTACATATTCTCATTGTAGAAAATTTATCTCGAATTAAAGATCCAATCAATAAATCTGCATTTTCAATATCATAGTTCACTTTTTATCTATGTCAACAAATTTCGTTCTCCGTAAAAGTATTCGTAAATTATCGCCTCTGTGGTCTAGCGGTCCAGGTGTTGGACTTGACTGCATGAGGTCCTGGGTTCGAATCCCGGGTCGGCCAACATAAAGAAAATTGGATTTTTCCAATTTTCTAATTAAAAAAAAATGTTGGTCGGGATTGGAATTGTGCCTCTCGAGAACGGCCGAACTGATTCAGCTAATTTTGGTTTTAAAGATTAAAAAAGGTTTAAAAGATAACTAAAGACAAAAATTGCGAGGAAACAAAGAAAAACAACATTTTAATTTTTCCCATACAAACGGGTGGTACGAAGTTCGCCGGGAAACGCTAGTTATAAATATATTCTTTTACATATTCTCATTGTAGAAAATTTATCTCGAATTAAAGATCCAATCAATAAATCTGCATTTTCAATATCATAGTTCACTTTTTATCTGTGTCAACAAATTTCGTTCTCCGTAAAAGTATTCGTAAATTATCGCCTCTGTGGTCTAGCGGTCCAGGTGTTGGACTTGACTGCATGAGGTCCTGGGTTCGAATCCCGGGTCGGCCAACATAAAGAAAATTGGATTTTTCCAATTTTCTAATTAAAAAAAAAATGTTGGTCGGGATTGGAATTGTGCCCGGTTGGCGATAGGCTTGCCACCTATCACATTGAGGGACTTAATATCTTCGGCTAGTCGTGGGTGCCTTGGTTGTACCTCTGCCTACCTCTTCGGGGATATGGGCGTGAAGATACTTTTATTCGTAAATTATATGTAAACTCGAAACAACTTTATTGCTAAAACTAGTACCTACAACTGAAGTTTATAACTATTAACATTCTACGGAATGCATATGTCTGATGTGAAAAATTGTAACGAAAGGTGTTTTTTTTACTTTATGGGGTTCCATAAAGTAAAGGAAAGTTTTTCCCCAAGGAAAAACACATTGTATGTTTCAAAAATTTTTCTTGACATTTGAATTTATCTTGTTGCATTGCTAGAATATCACAATCTAACATTGTATTTGATTGACTGATTTTTAATTATTTCTTAAAGTCGATTACTTAAAACTGATTAGAAGACTTTATTTTGACAAAAAAATCCTACTATAAATCATTATTTTAAGATCTAAACTGTTTACAAAAGGATTACAAGCTATTTATTTCAATTTCAAAACTGTTTATATTTGCAAAAGAATAATTCAATTTATCATATAAATGCATTCAACATTGTCCATGTCTATCAATTCCATAGACAATCTAAAGTGCTATGTGTCAAGTTCATATTGTGTTACTTATCTGTGCAAATAGATTTCAATTTCCAATATTTTTTTGCAAATTTTATGTGTTAAATTGATGAATTCGAAACAGATTTCAGTGTTAAACATACCGTTACTAAGTTTTGAATATGTAAAACTAAAAACATTTCGTTCAGTGCGTGAGATTAATGTAAAACTTTGATGTTTTTCTATCAAGTGGTGTTTGTTTACCAAATTGGACTCCTAAGGAAAAACAGACTTTTTCTAATTATTATTAGTCTTGCAGAGTTGTGCCTAAGACATCGTACTAACTAACTACTAGAGACTAGAGATTAGAGATGGGTTGGATTAGGTAAATTAGGGATTCGTTCCACCTGTTCCTAATCTCTATAAATACCTAATCCATTGAATCCACCTAATCCACGTAACGGGATTGGCATGAAATCGTTCCACGTTCCTTCCTTGTATCGGATTAAGTAGGTAGGATTTAATATTTTGCGCGTTCCACATTCCTTGCGAATTGGAGTCAATTAAAATTGTGTATGTTCAAAAATTAGACATGTATTATTATTAAATGTTTTTAAACAAAACTGCAACAAAACAATAACGACGAAGTTACAACCACGAAAACTATCTCTTTCACTCGCGGTATTGAAGTACGGTCGTGTTGAGCTGATTCGGGCTCGCACGGAGTCGTTCGGGCCTCCCAACTCGCGGGCTCGACGGCTAGCCGCGGCCCGGGCAGCCAACACACTTATCACACCGCCCGCCGAGCGCGCTCGGGTCAACTCGGTTTACAGACATTTCAACTCGAGTTAACTCGCTTACAGCTTTACCCATCGCTAGGGTCTAGACTCTAGGGCGATTCGGCAAGTGTACTAGTAGGATAGCACACCTTGTTAGTACTTTTAGTACTTAGTACCAATTTATCTATACTAATGGTTGCCCATTGGTCGAAATTCGACCATAATAAATTTTAATATCTTGTTGATAACGCCATCTTCATTTCTTAATGCCAACTGCTTTGTTTCCAAACTTATTAGTGCACATCTGTGATCTTTTATCGTTATCATCAATATGTTTGTTTGTGGGTGTCAAATGCATAGTAGTGTGGGTAATGCTTTATTTATTGATTTAATGTACTTTATAAGCATCATTATTATAAAATATTAGCGTTCTGCACTTCTCCTACACATAAACTATAAGTGTGCCAAATTTTATGTTCCTACGTCCGTGCAATTTTCGTTAAAAGGGGTCCAAAGTTTTGGCATCACGTATTAATATATAAATATATGCCACTTGTCGTGGTAATTTTATAACTCAAGAACAGGTTCACCTATCAGAACCAAATGTTTAGACGTTGTTCGGACTAATAAGTAGATGGTTTATGTGATATGTGATGTGTTTTGCATAAAATCGGTCAAGCGGTTCTTCATTTATCACATTTTTTGTAACAATTGAATTCAACAAATGGCGGATCGTTTTGTTAATGGTTATTTTCTGTCAATTTCAAACATTTTTCAGTTGTTGTTGTTTTTTTTTTTTGTTTTGTTGTGTTATGTCATTCATGAGGTCATATACGTGGCGAAGCACGTACCAGGCCGCTAGTAAGTTATAAATTGAGGCGGCTAGAACCAGAGTGGCCTAACTGCTTTTTGATATTTTTTGACCTAAGTGATTTTTTTAATATAAACATGTTATTCGTAAAGACCATAGCAACCTAAAATTGCTTACATTTAGCTTGAAACAGATGGCAGCACAAATCAAACCAATTTTAATATTTTTACTTTCCTCCATATTGTAAATCATACTATTTGTAGATATGCCACTCTGATTCTAGCAGCCTCAATTTGGAAATAATTTAGCTTGATGTATTATGATTGTCCAATAGTCCAAATAGTTACGAACGAAGTTAAATATAAATATCAAATTGGGATGTTAGATACCAATTGTTATTCAGTATAGTGCTTTTGCTAGAGATAATTTATAATCGTTGGTATACTGTATGAGTAAGTTTGACATTTCTTCTACTTTGTCAGGTTAAGGGCTATAGTTCTTGAAGTTTTAAGTGTAACAACGGAGCATTTGAAAATCAAATATTTTTCACCGAGGAAAAGAGAGTAATCAAAAAAATAAAATTAATGATTATCGCCTCTGTGGTCTAGTGTTTCAGTTGTTAGACTTGAATGCATGAGGTCCCGGGTTCGAATCCCGGGTCGGGCAACAAAAAGAAAATTGGGTTTTTGGGATATGTGCCCGGTTGGCGATAGGCTTGCCACCTATCACATCGTGGGACTTAGTATCTTTGGCTAGTTGTGGGTGCCCTGGTTGTGCCTCTGCCTATCTCTTCGGGGATATGGGCGGGAAGATACTTTTATTTAAATTAATAATAATCAAAATCTTTCTGATTTGGCGCCAAATTCAGAACATTTCCTTTTCAAAGATTTCGTCGTGTGCGCTGCGTAAACTATTCAAGTTATGCAATGATTTTGTAGAAAAAATAATTGTTATTAAGCCATCTGCTTCCTGCCAGGCAGCTCGTAAAAGGCGAGTATAGGCCTACCGTTACTATCACCGTAACATCTTTGCTCGAGGCCTAACGACGTTTGGTGGTAGCTCACCGTGCGGCGGACAGGGCGGCGGGGGCGGCGGGCGCGGCGGGCTCGGGGCCGGGGCCGGGCTGGGTCGCTCTGGCCGCCCGGAGGACGGGCTCCGCTTCTTCGTCAGACGAAAACTCGTACGGGTCTTGACCTTGGCTTCCTTCAGTACGCTGTACAAATCAAAATTCTAGTCTCTTAATTTGTAACTCGTTTATAGTACTTTGTTTACTAAGTTCAATATTATAAGGGCCGCTTGCACGTTCTTGAATTAAATTTAACAAAGACATTTGTCGAATATAAAACGACTCGCCAGCATTTAGTAAAATGTAATGAAACTAAATGTTTTTATTATATTATACAACATATACAAAAACTATGAACAAAATCAAACACACTACAACAACATATTTTAGTATATGTTGGTATGATTAAGTATAACATAACAACACATACACAACCTATATTATAACATACCCCATTTCACACAGTTTACACACTGAACTAGCTAATATACCCCGTTTCAATAAAACATTGAAACACCTTGCATACCCCATTTCAGTACACACTGGAACATCTAACATACCCCGTTTCATTACATACTAAAACACCAAACATACCCCGTTTCATTACACACTGAAATACACAACATACCTTATTTCTTTATTTCGCAACACACATAAACATTGAACATGCCTCTTTCACACCACACAGAAACACCTAACATACCCCATTTCATAACACACTGAAACACCTAACATACCCCATTTCACAACACACTGAAACACCTAACACACCCGATTTCATAACACACTGAAACACCTAACATACCCAACTTCATAACACACTGAAACACCTAAGATGCTCCATTCCACAGCACTTTGAAACACCTAATATACCCCATTTCATAACACACTGAAACACCTAACATACCCCATTTCACAACACACTGACACACCTAACATACCCCATTTCATAACATACTAGAACGTCTAACATACCCCATTTAGTAACACTATTTCGCAAAACCCTGAAACATGTAACATACCCCGTTTCACAACACGCTGGAACGTCTAACAATCCCTTAAAACTTAAAATACCCTCTCTCATTACACACTGACGATTCAGTTATAACTTCAATGATATTATAACTATCTTACGTGGGTTTGAATGTAGCTGAAACCGGAGGATAGCTAATATAAACATGAGGAGCACTTACCGTTTTCCTTGAGCGTTTAGGCCGCGGTTGTGAGGCAGTTTCTCCATCAGACGCCGCGTCTTCTTCCGAAGACGCGCGACGTTTGCGACGTTTCTCCTTGGTTAACACCTGTCCAAAAAACACGGTGTAAACTGATTTTTCTAAGCTGTTATATAAGGTTTTCTCGAATTAGTAAACAATATTTCGGCTATGGACTCAGGCTATAGGTACCTAAAAACGGAAAAAATAAATAATTTCTAAGATGTTATACAATGTTTTCTTGAATTAGTTAACAATATTTCTGCTATGGACTCGGAATAGGTACTAACGTAAAAAATAAAATATAAATGAAACTGAGTAAATTAAAAACATAGTTATTGTCGCTGAAAAGACAGCGCTCCCAGCTATTCGCAGTACATCGTGCGGGGTCATCGACCATTTACGGAATATCAAAAGTGCTATAATTTAGTTCTTTTGAGTTTTTTATTTTATTACTTTTTGAGTTAACTATCCAGAACATTCAGCCTCAATTTCGAGCACTAATT
This sequence comes from Calephelis virginiensis, assembly GCA_002245475.1. Lineage (NCBI taxonomy): Eukaryota > Metazoa > Arthropoda > Insecta > Lepidoptera > Riodinidae > Calephelis > Calephelis virginiensis. Next base: position 24,663 of record NJDC01000853.1, on the reverse strand, counting down.
TGAAAATAATTTATATATTGATATTCATTAATTATTATCATTGAAATGAAATCACATCGAAGATGTTACCTTTTTGAAGTACGCATAGTGCACCAGCTCTATCGCGGCGAGCGCGTCGTCGTGTGTGATCTGGAAGCTCAGCCGACACTTGGCGTGCGCCGTCGCCAGACGGATCAGCGTCTCCAAAGTCCTCGCTGTCACTGGTTGGGTCTGGGAATAAATAAATAACCCATTAAAATAACACCTTCTTGCGACTGGTTACATATAGTGTTAATTTGAAATAGATATGCCCTATATTTAAACTACGAACCGTTTTGCTTACGGACAGTATTTTTTTGCACGAATTGTAACCTTTAAGATGGCTGTCGATAAATTATCTAACTAGTTTAGGAACCAAGCGTTACAAATCTTCATAAAAAGTTAATTATTATTGAAAGAGTACTGATAGCACTGTATTACTATGCGGATAGGTAATAATATGCGTAGGTGACTTAACATCAGGTGCCCCACTTGCTATAGATTGTGAGAGCGTGCGTGCATATGTGTGTGCGTATGCGCATGTGACTGTATGTGTATATCTAGCGCGTGTGCGCAAGCATAGTGTGTGTGTGTGTGTGTTTACGCGTGCGTGTGTGTGCGTGTCTGTGTGTGTTTTTTTGTGTGCGTGTGTGTGTTTTTATGTTCGTGTGCGTGTGTTTTTATGCTCATGTGCGCGTGCGTATGAGTGTGTTTAACTCACCCTGGCCACATCACTATCCATCATGTCCTGATTTCGTAACTTCGCATACTCGTCTGCGATGACATCTGAGGCTTCTTGTGTCAACTTGGGTTTCATGAGGCGAGCTATGTGGATAAACTTCTTCATGAATTTGGTGGTTAGGATCTGATCTTTCTTGTTTCTTGTTCTGCCGTGGAGTAGAGGATCGTACTTTTCGTATATAGACTCATTTTCATCCTAAAAGAACAATTGTATCATTATGTGATCGGAGAAAACCATATTGAAATATGTAGGCAAAAATCAAGATTTAAATAGATTTTCTAAACCATGCTTATAAAAATATAATAATTATACCAATTGCATATAAGTCCTACTAATATTATAAATGCAAGAATATGGGAGTATTTAGCCATTACAAACATCCATACATAATGGATGTTTGTAATGGCTAAACGGATTTGTCTGAAATTAGATAGATTGTGACCTGGATTAACCTATAGAGTACTTTTAATCCCGGGGGTTCTTGTAAAATCGCGCCCGAACCGCAGGCAACAACTAGTATTTAAATATATCAGAGTCATTTTCAGACTGATTACCTGGAGGTAAAAAAATTCACGTCGCCTAGAGACACCAAAGGTGGTAATGGTGCGTTGCCAAACCTGAGGCCGGGTTCTTAGGCCTCGAGCAAAAGTAAGCTTACCGGCTACCTTACCTTCCGAAACGGAACACGTCAACAGCAAGCATTGACGTTATAGCGACAGGAATAAATAAGGCGGTGGTACCAATCCGGGCGAGTCGCTGCGTAACTCGTAAATATAGTAGGATGTCGCGGTGTTAGTGACGGTAAGCCTATGCTCGCCTTTTACGAGCTGCCTGGCAGGAAGGCAGATGATCTATTCTACAAAGGAGCCCGGACCAACACAGGGAAAATTACTACTAATACATAGTGTTTTAATTTGTAACTCACCTCAACCTCGTTATCAGGATTTTCTGTAGAGAGCATTTCAACAGTGCAACCCATCGGTAGAACTTCCCCGTCTTGCTCTTTTGGATTTCTGAAATACATTCAATCACATCACAAACTACACAGCAAACAAAATATAGAAAGACTTTCTGATGGTAAGAAAACTATGCCCAGTTTGTCGCAACATTTATATAAAAGAATTAAGTTTGCTATGTTTTATATTCACCTAAATCATATGACACTAGTTGCCTTAAATCTGAATGACTTTAGATTTATTTTCAAATTAAACGGGTTATTCCTGTATGTCAAGTGTCTTGTGTCACTTAAGCCAAATTTCATACAAAATTCGGGTTTGCTATGTATTTATGGAAGTCCCGCCTCTTATTACGTAGTATTTATGTACTCTTTGACTACGCCTACTATCTTCCAAATATATGCAATAGACATACCTGTATCTGTGCATACGAAGCACATGCTCAGAAATCATGTTGTCATGGTCTGCATCAGCAATGTCCAGCATCACAAAGAGCAGATCAAATCGAGATAGCAGTGAGTCTTGCAGTCCTATGTTCTCCATTGGAGTTTTGTACTGGTCATACTGAAATTTAAAGGAATAGCTGATTTTTTTACAGCAAGGAGCATGGTTGAAATTTGTTTCGTTGTCTCGTGTTATTATCTCAATTAACTAGCAGTTTGTCCGCGACTTCGTCAGTGTACAATAGTTACGATTTGCGTACATATTTCATCCCCTATTATTGTCTATTGGGGGGTTCCCGACCCAGGAATCGAACCCTGGACCTCCTCGGAAACCCATGACCTAAGACAAAAGAGGGGACTAAGCTTCTTCTAAAGTTTTGATGCTATATTTTCGTTACCTGGCAACTAATCTAAAATATCACGATCTCTCATCTTAGACGAGTTATTTATAATAGTAGTATAGCGTCTAGTTAAATTTAGGATTATTGTAGTTGTGTATTTATTAGTAATACGGCTAGTCAGTAGTGTGTGGTAACTAACCCTCCCCCAGACGGGGTTGGCAGCGGCGAGGACGGCGGCTCGAGCGTTGAGCGAGGCGTGTACGCCCGCCTTGGCGATGGTCACGCGGCCCTGCTCCATCACCTCGTGGATGGCGGTGCGGTCCACGTCCGACATCTTGTCGAACTCGTCGATACACACCACGCCGCGATCCGCCAGCACCATAGCACCCGCCTCCAGTCTATGCCGATGGTATACTTATGTTTAGTGTTAAGGGCTTGAGCACAAAACGGCGATTTGATGCGATGCGGATTCGCAACGCAGAAAGTTACGACATGAATTGCTTCTATGCGATACCGTGCGGCAAGGCGTCTCCCGGGGTGACCATTCCTTTGACGACCGTCAACAGTACTAAACATATTTTAAATTGAAAACAAGGTCGTGATTGCTTTTGATTGATAGCTTAGGATATACAGCAAAAAGAAACAAACAAGATTTTGGGTTCATCTATTTATTACTGTTATGAATCCCGATGATTTTTATAATCTTCATTACTAGTGTCCCAAAGAACAGGACGCTCCTCAATCAGTGATATTAAAAAATCAACGTCGTACTCTGTAATTTATTTTACATAAAAGTACGCAGTACGCAGTCTCAGGGCGAGCTAAACATAACATGGTCAACAAGTGTGACGTAATAACGCAGAAATACGCGATGGAAATCAGTTCGTATGTTCTTGCGTCGTGCAAGGTTGCAAGTTTTTGCGTACTAAGTCCAACGCACACCGTTGAAGGGACAAAATGTGCGCTATTCAATGACATATTAGTCTAAGATCCGAAGTTAGGTCGACCGAGCTGATAATAGGATAAAACCGGTTTTATAGCAAATTTAGTATATCAGAAAATATATTAAAAATGAGTTGCCTAAAAAAATTATGGATGTTTTTTTAAATATTTTATATTCATTAATTGGTCCAATATTACGGTTTTGTTCCGACTTAAAGTAGGTATAAGACGAAGTTGCAGAAGTTAGGTTTCCTGTTATATATCTGGATTGCCAGGTATAAACAGGTACTTGTCGATGCTAGTTACTTTCACGGAATCGGATAATAGACTAAAAATATATCACCAATGTGCAGTTTTCTTACAACTTTTACAAATTTAATTATAATTTGTGTTGACATATAGAGTTGCCTGAAAAAAAAATTCGAAACATGAAAAACATTTTTTTTAAATAATTAAAAATGTTCGGTCCATGATTTGTTTAGACAACCCACTTGTAATATGATCTCTAATATACTTACTTGACTACAAAACATGTTTTATTCTATTATCAGTTCGGTGTAAGTCGATGTAGGTTCGGATCTTCTACTGTATATGAATGAAATGACAATTTTAGACATTTTAACGAATACGCGTCTAGATTAACACACAAAGTCGTAAATTATCTATATTTCTATATATCATATATACTTCAATATATTAATACATGATCTAAATTAGCTACCATAATGGCTGATAACTTTAGAAACTCATTTTCAAGGCTAGGTATTTAAAGCTACCTGTAGAAAAACTAACCTGCGATCTCCAGTCTCAGGATCAGTAGTGACTGCTGCAGTAAGACCCACACCAGACGAGCCCCGGCCAGTTGTTGTGATGGCCCTTGGCGCGGTCATTAACACATATCGGAGCAACTGTGATTTAGCCACTGACGGATCACCAATGAGAAGTATGTTAATGTCACTGTAAACACAGGCTCTTTATCTACAATCTTCTCCTTAAGTATTATATTAGTATGGTATTGTTCTGTTAACCATATATTTATTTTGATAGGTTAAATTAGGTTTGGGTAGATAGGATTAAAATTATTCTACCTTTAAAATTATTTATAATAAATTAAGAAGCTCATTAAAAAATTAAATAAGTGATGTGACAAAAATGTTAAAATACCTATAAATATTTAATTTCTATAAGTTTTATTAATGCACACTACAATATGGTAGAATATGTTGGTATGCTTAAATATCTTTGTAACAACTTTTCGACATGCATGTTCCGCAAATAAATAAATTTTATTTAATTTCAATAAATTTATGTTAATTAAAATTTTACTATAAGTATATGCAATTGATAAACCCAATAAAAAATGTAAAAATGAATCCCCATTTCCCTTGGTCATCGTATCACGCATGAAGAGATGGACCAATTTTGCATATTCGTTGTTTGTTGTGCTAGTTATTGTCAATGGAAGATTCACATGAAAAGAATTTCAATATTAGAATTCAAGACAGGACAAGGCTTTTCTTTCTTTTCTTTCTTCAATTCTATCGGCTCAGCTAGTTTATAACTATATGTATATATTTATCTATATGTTAAAACGAGACGCCAAAACTTTGGAGCCCTTTTTACGAAAATTGAGCGGATGGAGGAGCATAAAATTTGGCACACTAGTTTATGTGTAGGAGAAGTGCAGAACGCTAATATTTTCCAATAATAATGCTTATAATATACATTAAATCAATAAATAAATCATTACCCACATTACCATACATTTGAAACACACAAACAAATTTATTGATAACGATAAAAGATCACAGATGGCTCATCATACAGTTTGGAAACAAAGTAGTAGGTCTTGAGAAACGAAAATGGCGTTCTTATCAACAAGATATTAAAATTTATTATGGTCGAATTTCGACCAATGGGCGACCACTAGTAAATATAAATTTATTATCTCACCCTCTAAGTCTTGTGCCATTAGGAAGAATCTTCTCAACACCACCAAGCAACTGACACAATATTGCTCGTTTAATATACTCATGACCATGAATAGACGGCGCTAAGGACTTGCTTATCATCTCAAATATGTCAAAATTTTTTCTTCTAGCTAGCCTCTTACATAATTTAACATCTTCCAATGATATACTGAGATTCTGATCTTTATTGATTTGAGTAACATTATTTGCTATGAGGATTGTTCTGAAAATTAATAAAATGAACTTAGTTTTCCAACACCATGAACAATAATTAAATAATAAACTATTTACCCCCTTTACTAATAAAATTTAAGCGCCCGTTGATCTGGTGTGTAACTTCACTTTTCCTAACAAAACATGAAGTTTTTCTCGTGATGGTCCGGACTCCTAATATCAATAGACCATCGTAAATCATAAAAGCATAGGCTTACCGTCACTAGCACCGTGACATCCTATTATTCCTGCCGCCATAATGTTCGGCGTTGGCGTGTTACGGTTCGGCGGGTAAAGTAGCCGGTAAGCTTACTTTTACTCGAGGCCTAAAATCCCGGCCTCAGGTTGGCAACGCGGCGGCGTGAAATTCTTACCATCAGGAAATCCGCCTGCTTGTTTGCCTTCCATTATCATTAAAAAAATCAAGCCAGATCAACGGGCGTGTAAGTTTTATTAGTGAGGTATAAGTTTTATGAGTAAAGTAAGGTTATTGTACAACCTAAACACAATTAACGTCATAAAATTTGCTAATTGCTTAAATATATAAATTGCTTTTATAAATTTTACACATTGCATTGTCACAAACATGTAATATAGAAAAGTTTTATCTCTAACAAACTTAAACTTTCAAACAACCAATATCTTGAAAACACAGAAATATAATCATTCAAAAAATACATAATATAGGAAGTTATCTTATATAATAAAGAAGAAAATGTAAATAGTAAATACTTAAACAAGTTTCCTAGTTAGGTACAAGACGTTGTGATGTTTTTAAAAATGTTTCACCCTATGGTGGCAAGAGTAGTGATTAGCGTAACTAAGTTAAATACATCCCTATATATAACATTAGTCTCGGCCCTTCACGCCAAGTTCCTTACGGGATAGGCAGATAGTACCGAGTGCCATACCTTACAACCCTGTCAAACCTGTCAGGCTTCCTCCACCATTACCCTTTTCATACAAACATACCGGTTTCGGAGACTCTGGACACTACTCTCGAATAATGTCTGAGCAATTTGATCATGGAATATCAATCTTGGTCTCCCTGGGTACCTACATCCGTCCACATTCTCATTGTATATCTGCTGTGTCAAACTTTCATCTGTCATTCTTTACACACGAACAAACCAGCGGATCATGTCCTTTCTCATTTTAATAGCCAATTTTTTTTATCCTACTCTTTCTCCGATCTCACTGTTACGAATGCGGTCAGCGAGCGCTACACCACAGAATATCCATAGCGCTCTCATTTCGACCACATTTATACTACGCTCATGCTTTTTCTGGCATAGTGACAAACAACAAAGTTGGGATAAGCACAGAATTATACAAAGTGAGTCAAGAGCTTTGACTCAAAACCTCACTTTCAAATAGATTTTCCAGCGCTACCTGTCACACTATTCTCTGCACACACTCGACATACATCCGCGGTGTTCCTTCCATCCCTGCTAAAAGAACAACCAAGATATACAATTTCATCCACTTGTCCGAAACCGGCGTGTTTGTATGAAAAGGGTAATGAATGTGAAGGAAGCTAGACAGGTTTGTCAGGATCGTGAGGTCTGGCACTCGATACTGTCTGCCTACCCCGTAAGTCAAAGTCAAAGCTTACTTTATTTCGTAGGTAGAAAGCTACACTTGAAATATGTCAAAAAAAATATTTTCCATATATACAATAGTACAAAATACCATAAAACATTAAAATAAAACTAAACAAAACTAAATATCGTGTTTATACATTTTTATAAAAACAACTCGCCTACTTTTATGTAGGGTTATAATTATTTTTAAGCATACTTACGAGTAAGTACCTACATAATAAAGTGTAAAAGTCACGAATCCAACATGTCGAAATTAGTATATCAATAACTACACTCATTAGTGTCAAATAATAATTCATTATTGTCTTTCTAATAATGTCAATACTCAATACATAAACAAAATTCAATATAATTTAACTAAATTATAACTAATGTAGCTAAATTGGAAACAAAAGGGTGTAAGAGGCTTGCCTCCGTCTCTTTGGACAGATTATCTCACTAATCGTTCTCAACAGTTTAGGATAGGAGACTAGATAAGCGAGAAGCAAGCTATATCATACGGAATTCCTCAAGGTAGTATTGTTGGACCTACTCTCTTTTATTCTGTACGTAAATGATTTATTTCGTCTCTAACTCTACAAGGGGCGTATAGTAGTAGCCTATGCGGATGACACTGCTCTATTATTTTCTACCGACACTTGGTACTCTGCCTTCAGCCTAGCACAGCGTGGTCTAGACTCGGTTTGCGACTGGTTTCATTTAAATTTATTATCGCTTAATGCCAACAAAACAAAATACATGTTAATTACTAATAAAAGTAATAGAAATATTCCATTAAATAACAAAATAGTTGTGCATTCATGCAATTATTCAAATAAACATATTTGCAGTTGATTATTGACTTTTCGCTTTCATATAAATCTCATATACAGTCGTGGTCAACTAATTAGGGACATCCAAGATAGTGAAGAACAATAACCGGTTATGTACATACAAATATAAAACCCTATTGATTTCTCAGTAACTATTATTTGCATAATTTGGTCCGATTATTATGCTTTAAATGGCTGTAAATAAAATAATAAATAAATAGAAAGGTATTTAATATCTAAGGTTGAACATGTATTCAATTTTAAGGTATAATTCTGTAGCTGGACATTTAATTAAGGACAGTAAACTATAGTGAAAAATAGAGTTAAATTAAACTAATAATCTGCAGTATTATAATATCTTTAACAGCTCCATTTTATTACGTGTAAAATCAGTACCCAGCAGCAAAACCTTTTAGTAATTACCGCTTGACTCCGATGTGGCAGACATTATCAGATTCTGGCATGTTTTGACTGGAATGTTTGCCCATGCCTCACAAAAAGCTTCATTAAGTTCATCTAAAGTTGTGGTACGATAAGTGGCTACTTTTTTCTTGATTTCGTGCTAAAGGTGCTCGATTGGATTAAGGTCCGGACTATTTGCTGGCCAATCTAGCACCGATACTGACTGACTAGTAAGAAACGACTTGACTGAACGGGCGGTATGTTTCGGGTCGTTATCATGCTGAAACGTCCATATAATAGGGAGATCAATCAAAGCATCGTTTCCTCCAATATTGCCTTGTATTGATGTTGGTCTAAGTCACCCTGAACTTTCCTCACAGGTCCTACTCCACCTCCAGAAAATGAACCCCACATTTTAATGTTTCCACCGCCGTTGGAAAATAAAAAATAATTTCACAATTCGGTTTAACCAAAGAGTGTCCCTAATTAGTTGACCACGACTGTATGTTCTTATGCTGTAATATTGTATTAGATACAAGAAGATTTCTTTCCACACATAACTCCACAATGTGCTTACACATCATTCACTATCTTATCACCTTAGGGTCCAAGAACGGCCTCGTAACCGGTCCTTTGTGTCTCCATCCATCCAGTCAAGTCACCTATCACACACTCTTTCATTTCCTTCAATTATATTCAGAACATGCCTTACTAAAACTTTAGAAGTGCGAATGAGCTAATTGTAGCTGCAGAGTTATTAGGGCATCGCCGTATGGCTAAACTAATAAAAGAAGTGGGTGATTCTCAAAAACGAAGAAATGTTGTGTTCAAGGTAGGCAATTAACTCCGGACGAAGCGTTAGCTTATTATATAGACGCTAAATTGACTATGCACGCATACAAGCAAACAAGAAAGTGGTCATTGAAGGTGGGACATCCAGTTTATCCACCATTATATAGTTTAGGTAAGTCGAAAGCTTCTTGTTGCCCTTCCGATGAACACATTTCTGTAACTGAAACTTCGAGCTGAAATTAAAGTTCAGGCAATTTTAAATAAAACTACTGAACTATTAATTGAAGTTCAGTCGGAGGTTATTAAAAGTGTGCTACAGCAGATATCAGTTTTGGATGCACCAAGGTTGTATAGCCAATGTACATAAATATAAAACCAACTTTTTCTTTTCTCTTCCATTTTCAATGGTATTTTATTTATAGTAGATAGCTTAGTGATGTTGAAGTCAAAGTTGGAGCTACTCTGTATTAAATATTTGACTGCCTCCTTGGCCACCACGAGCTTTGGGTTCAATTAACAACAGAGGTATAATATTTATGTAATTATTTAGATATCTGCATTTCTTATTCTGATATCTATTTAAGTATTTCTATGTATTACAATTGTTAACTAGCAGCCATAAAACAAGCATTTTGATTGTTGAATCACTCTGCAAATAATACAATATTTACCTGAATGTACCAGCGGTAAAACTTCCTTGTTTTGATGGTAAGCACCTGTAATTGCCGACAACTTGGACCCTATCACCAGGCTTGCACTTGTCGACCAAATCATCATCACAAATGATATCAACGCTTCTTGGCAATTGGCCAGCTGGAGCTCTTTCTGGCATTTCTTGAACAGTTAGAGTCTGGTGATCTTTGTAACGAGACAAACCATATTCTGTTTCAAGGGGATTTCCTTCATCATCCTAAAATATTTTATCTTAATATAATAAAGTCCTATACACCAATAAGGAAATAGAATACACAATCAATAGTTAAAGAAAGGTTGTTTGAGGAGACTTTTATCAATATCAAACTAAATTAAGAGACATTTTGTAGCTCTGAGTTGGTGTTGGTGAATGTTTGTTTTATGTAAAATAATAATCAACTGAACAAAATGCACTGCCAATTAATGCTTTAAAGTTCATATACACAATTTTCAAGTCATGGTAATGTAAATTTCCTTCACATATGTAACTGGAAGATCTTGCTTCTAGCTGATTTCTGATTCCATAAAAATAACATGTTTCTAATCATATAAAAATATACAGTTTTGGAAACATCTTGACAAAATCAATTAGAGTAGCATGTTGGAATTTTCAAGAATAAAGTACATTTTGATCAGACATTGTTATAGTACCTTAGTGGGATAAACAGCTGATGTAGGGAATGCTTCAAAAGAAGTTAAATCTGTGTATTTACGTTCCATCACTTTTTTAGTAGTAGGGCAATAATGCACACTCCTTACAACTTTTGGACGGACCAATGATACCCTGGTGACAATTCCTTCTACACAAATAAGATTACCTAAATACCTATAAAATAGAACATTATTATTAAGACCGGATTATATGCAACATAAAAAGCTTGAAATATGCATACAAATATGCATGAAAAATGGATGAAATATGCACAAAAACTGACAGAACATACAACATTATCTGAGTATTTTTTTTGTTTTGTATATAATATTCCTTTAGGTTTAAGTTATTGTCAGTAAAAACTTGTTTTAAGTTTTACTTTATTAAGTATATCTTTATAATTTACTGTTTTTAATAAAATAAAAACTATTAAGTTTTAGATTTTTTATTACAAAATTAGCATACATTTAGTAAACTATCCATTGAAAGACGATAATTGATACATTAATATGAAACTTAATATTTTTGTAAACATTAACAATCAAGTATGGTTCTAAATGTTCAGTGGTAACATTAATTCTTCGACAATTCAAACTATTTTTTTTAAATAAAAAAATTATTGCTCTACATCTACGGGGGTAACTGGGCAGAATTTGAACTTTGTTAGCTTATATTTTCTGGCAAAAATTCCACCGGCCCATCAATAAAACTATCAATTTGACATAGATGTTCAAAGACTGGATTATTATTCAAAATGTTTTCAAACTTGTTTTTAGTTAATGTGGCAACGTTTTAGTGCATGAAATATTTCTCTCTCACACTCTACAATACAAAACAGTTTTGTCGTAAGTAAATTTTCAGGAAAGTCACTTATCCAAGAAGACACACTTTTTTTCGGGAGGCATTGTAGCATTTGATACAAAAACTTTTACTACAGATCAATGAGCATGCTCGTCAACAATGAAATCAATAATATGCATAATAGGTAGGAGGAAGAAGTAGTGCTGTAGGCAAGTGCGACGATCTTTTGTCTCTTTCATTTTATCAGCAGTTTTTGCATGAAGGAGTAACAAAAAACAAACAGACAAACTTTCACATTTATAATATTAATAATAATAAGACAGGATATATAACAAGCAAATTGTTTTATTTGCAATGTGTTAAATACAAGAGTGTGTCTGATATTAAAACTTGTTTATAATTTGTGTTTAAACATGAACACGTAAAGAAAATGGGATGGCTTGTGACTTGACCCGATTAAATAATTGGGGACACTTACGATTATGTATAACATTTTATTAGAGCAACATATCAGAACATTGATATATTTTGTATGTATGTCTTATCATTGGAAAAATCATATCATCATACTCAATACTCTGTGCCTACCCCGAAAGAGACTTGGCGTGAAGATATGTGTATATATGTGTGTTATTCAAGATATTTAATACAGATCGTTACCTGGATGTTAAGCTTCTAGGTGTTACGTGTTTTGAACCAAAACTACCAGAAAATGCTACAAAAAACTCTTCTTTTTCTTTAGCATAGCTTGGATCTATTGAAGCAACATACTCTTTTAAAGCTTTTTGAAAGGCGATTTGTTCTTCAAAAGCCGTCTCTAGTAAATTTTTGGACCTGACAGGATTTTTTCTTCGCAAATCATTAATATTTACAACTAGCCTCCTACCATTTTCGGCTATCATTTGCTTAGTTTTTTCCATATAAACACCTTGGTCTTCCTAAAAAATATTAATAAAGTTGAACACATTTGAACTGAGTAAGATTAACGAGGTTAGATTCACAAAATTACTTCATCGTCCAAAAACTCGAGATATTCGCGTTGTAAATCTCTCAAACGTTGATCAAAATCTCCTTCTTCCATTTTAAGTAATTTTATAAATGTATTCAGTTATGCTATGAAAAATAACTAGCCAAATGTTGACTATCGAGGAAAAGAAGTCATTAGTTTTCCGTCTAATTTGGCGCCAAATAATGATTAATGTCAAAATCTCTTTCTTTCTTTCTTTAGGTTTTGGCCTTCACGTTAGTATTTAGCCATTAGTCAAGTAGAAATTTTCATCAAATTTTATATCCATTTCAATTAATTTTAATTAGTCATCAGTCATAAGTCGTCAGGAAGTCTTGTCTGGGTCTTGAGTAAAACGGTGGCTTTTTTGCTCAAGCTCGTCTATTGAGATTTGGCGGCAGCGAGGAAATACACGATACACTATATACTTATATAAATAAAATATACTATAAAATTACGACCATCTTCATTCACGATGGCTCCAAAACTCCTATCAAAACCTCAAAAATCAAAATTAAACCACTGAATGGGGCCTATTACATTGTCAATATTATCATGATCCTAATATCGCGATATCGCAAGTATTGATTGAAGGCTATTACATTTGTCAATAATATCATCATCAGTATACAGTTGAATGTATTAGATTGAAGTTGTGTTTCACATTCGATTAAAATTAAGTTAATCCGAATTCTACATGGATAACAGTAGAAAAGCAACTATAGCAATAAATATACTCGTATTAACGTTGAAATCTAAAGAGAAGAGAAAGCGCCGGACTCCTTTGCAGAATAGACCATCTGCCTTTCGGCCAGTCAGCTTGTAAAAGGCGAGCATAGGTTTCCCGTCACTAGCACCGTGACATCGTACTAGGTGATAGAGTTTCGCAGCAACTCGTTCGGATTGGTACCACCACCTGACCTATTTCTGTCGCCATAGCGTCAATGCTTGCCATTGATGTGCTTCTTTTCGGAGGGTAAGGTAGCTTGTAAACTTACTTTGGGTCGAGGCTTAGCATCCCGGCCTCAGGTTGGCAACACAACACTACTGAATTTAGTGTTCCTAGACGGCATGAATTTCTTACCATCAGGAAATCTGTCTGCTAGTTTGCCTTCCATTAAAATATAAAAAAAACACACCTATATATCACACAAGAAATAATCTATGGCGGTGATGTGGATGATTTCGGCAATTATTTTAAAATATTTATTTTTATTACGACACGTTTCATTTAAGAGAATAAATTCCTTTAAGTAATTATTTCCTTCGTTAACATTACTGTCAGCGACACAGCGTATGCGTATTTTGTCATACATCGTCACTACTCACACATTGTTCCGTCATGGCTGCAAGCGAATACTGACATGAAATATCTCGATGCGCTTACATTTCAATATTATTAATGCCACGCCCCCTGAATATCGTGAATTTCAAGATTTCCAGAAATCTTGTGACATTATCATGATACCGCGATACAGCATATTACAGTATCAATATTATCAAGGTATCGTGATATTATTGATAATGTAATACTACCCAATAAATTGTATCCACGGACTTCAAAGAAAAATGAATTATCATTGTAGTAAGGCTCCGTTAGGAGTATTTCATACTATCATTATGATTTAAGACAGAAAAAGATACTTCCCCTAGGAATAAATTACTCTATAATAAAAATCTTAGTTTAGATAGACAGAATTTAGGTATATTATTTATACTCTTTGACAGAAACGAAAATATGAAAAATGAAAAAATGAATTTTGGCACCATTGGGCATTGACCATCGCGATTGTGAAAAAAGCAGTACCTATTATGAGTAAAATTAGTTAGTTTAGATGTCATTTTGATCAATTTTGTTTGGTTAAAGTGCACAAATCAAATGTTGAAGTAACTAATGTATCGTGTATTTCCTCGTTGCTGCCAAATCTCACAAAATGAACTTGAGTAAGGAGGCCACCTGTTTACTCAAAACCCTGATGTGATATTCTATAACAAATTATGACTATGGTAAATTGAACTTAAGAAAGAAATTGAAAATAAACAACAAGAAAATTAATTTATTTTAATAAAGGAGACATTGCAGTATGGCCTAAAAGTCTTAAGTGGTACCAGAAAGGCAAAAAAATTAATTAAAAAAAGATTTTGCCGGTGTTGAATAGCAAATAGAAATATTATTGAGTTGAGAGTTTTGGCGCCATCGTAAATGAAGATGGTCGTATTTTTTCACAATTATTGAATTTAGTGTAAAACATGAGTAAAATTGGTTAATTTAGGTGGGAATTAGTTTAATTTTGTTCAGTGAAAGTGTACAAATGTAATAATCATGAAGAAATTACTGTATCGTGAATTTCCTCGCTGCCGCCAAATCTCATAAACGAGCTTGTGTAACGAATCCACCGCTTTACTCAAGACCTAGACAAGACTGTGTAAATAGTGACTAATGACTGAAATAAATAATTATTGCGGAAGACAAACATTCAAAATATATAAAAAAAATATTTATTAATACGGATGACGTGGCTGTATGGACACAGATCCTTTGCCTTTCCCCGGCTGGGATAAAATTAAAAAACAAACAACAACAACAGAAAAAGATTTATTAATATGGAACACGCATAAAAATCTACGTATAACGAAATGTTGGTCGTAGCGCCATTTTGAACGATGACCCTGATTGACACATGAATGAAACTTGTTTTCTCTGTTATTAGTTAATTTGCCTCTTTCTGCGGGCGGCTAAGACTACTTTTAAGCCATGCTGCCATGTCTTCCGAATTTTTTTTAACAGTCATAAGTCACTATATA
>NJDC01000852.1:35819-46724 GCA_002245475.1 Calephelis virginiensis | reverse complement strand
CAGTTTTAATCCAAAATTAATAATGATCGGTAGATGGAAACAAAGTTTTCACCAAGATTACCTTTATTGGGAGACGTGTTTACAACCCGTCGATAACGTAATTTAATTACTTTTAAGCTTCATTAAAAAATACATTTCTTCATAGCCAAAGTCGTGTTTGCGATAAGTAATATATAATATTTTCTTAAATTTAAATCGTGTAACATTGATAAGTAAATAAATATCTCTTTAAATATATATTACACGGATTGAATCTTACCCTAAAGTGAGCACTCAACAAGTGAGTGTGAGTTACTCAACAATTCGTATACTTTATATATATCAGAATAAATTTAATAAACACCCGAATCGCAATGTTCATCACACAAATGCCTGCTCCCGTCGGGAATCGGACCCAAGCCTCGCTTTTGGTCGGTGAAGTTAGGCGTGTGCGCTAACCCTAGGGCCCAGACCAAAGAGGCGGTCGTGTATTAATTGTAAACAGTGTGTTTCGTAACAGTTTAACGTTAATACTAATGAACTACTTGAACTTTCAGTACTTATAATTTTATCGAAATGTTTTTGTGTTTTATCTCTTAACTGAACCTGTAGTTTCCACAGATAAAACTGTTGTCTGGCAGAAATCGCTTTGTTTTGGGACAATACCGCCTTTTGTTTACTACAAGCTATAAATTTATATAATTAATAATACCCATTTATATCACTAAATAATGTAAAACCAAGTCGCATTATGCTCTCTGGTTTTATGTACGGTTAGAGAATAATTAAAACTCAGCAACGGGTTTGTGTGCGGTTTTTTAATAGATAGAGTGTTACTTTCAAAAGATTGGCCATATTTTAATTTAAGTGAGTTAAGGCTTAAATGATAGTGCATTTTAAATATTGATTGCCAACATGTAATATTTACTTTTATGAATATTCATTTGAAATTTTTCGCGTTAATACTTCATTTGTTACGCTACGTCGTACTTAGTATGAGTCATGACGTCACTAGCCTACGCATACGATTGCGGTTGGCGTTTACGTTAAAACCATGCATTTTGTATTTTGCATTAGATAAAAAACATAATTTGCATTTTTTTTTATTACCTACTTTGTAAATGGTAAATGTTCGATTTCCAACCCTCTCTCAAAGTTTGGCTGGTCCTTTAAATGTTACCCGGTATATGTATAATAAAATAGAAATTTTTCCACCCGTGCGAAGGTGGGACGGGCTGCTAGTTTACTACAAGTTTGATAGTGTACAATAAAAAGATATTAATTCACACATCAACTTATACTTATCTTCACGCCAAGCGTAG
Organism: Calephelis virginiensis; assembly: GCA_002245475.1. NCBI lineage: Eukaryota > Metazoa > Arthropoda > Insecta > Lepidoptera > Riodinidae > Calephelis > Calephelis virginiensis. The sequence continues at coordinate 45,423 of NJDC01000852.1, read as the reverse complement.
GACCGAGAGTTATTTTTTTACATTTATTATTCTTTCATAAAAATACGCTGATTTTAAACACTACTCTAAAATCGATTATAACGAGTCGATTTGATCATAGAATGTCAACCTAGATCTCAACAGGTAGGTAGGTATAGTAGGTTTAGTATAGGTAGGACCTACATATAACCAGCTACATTCACATAGTATGTTTGTTTTGTTTAATTTTTCATCTGTCATTCTTTCCACATAAATGAACCAACGAGACATGCTCTTTTTCATTTTACAACAACAATTAACTGTACCAAATACCAACTTTTTTTAATTACACTCTATCTCTCTTAGATTTTACTATTGTGAAAACGATCGAAGAGTGCTAGGGTTAAAATGCCAAACAAATCATAAAGCCATTCATTGATGGCCTCTATCCTTGAAATGGTTCCTGGCGAAGCATAAATATCGACTGCTCTACCACCAAGCAGCAAAAAAGCGAGTTTTAGTTATTCTTACTATAGGTATTCTAGACGGTTGTAAATACTAGTTGAAAACATTGGTTTGCATCTGTCGGTACCGTAGATGCAATCCAATTTTATAATAATTGGAAGATGGAAACAAATAATTGGAAGATGGAAACGTCTTTAATACCGTAGCTAACAACTTTTGCGACAAGTAGACAGGTTTTGATATTACCTTTTCTTTACATATTTACTTTAAAATTTCTGTTGCCTTACGGTTTCCATAGGAAACTTGTTAACTTACCTACTAATACAAAACATTTAATATCTCTCTTCTTACCTCCTGAGGGACATTGCGTGAATATAAGTCAGGATTTAAAATTTCGCTTCCTTTTAATTTGTTTGATATTTATATGTAAAATGTAATTGGTGTTCGTGAATCTTAATCCATTATAAAATTCAGTGTTTATTAAAACAATGTATTTTTTCAGCTGAAGGGTTAACTTTCGGTTGTGGAGGCAGCATCTTAAACTCCAGATACATTCTTACCGCGGCCCACTGTGTTTACACTAAAAACATTGCTGGCGTGCGACTTGGAGAACATGACATAGAGACTTACAGAGATTGTGAAGGCGACCCTCCAAATCTGGTCTGCGAGGAACACCTTCAGGTTTTTTTCTTTTCAAGTCATTTTTATCGAGGAAGCTATTTACTTACATATAACTGATTATTGTCATTAGAGGAGTTCTAAAGCACCTTTGCCTTTTAGGAACAAGTAGTCTCACTTCTAAAAGAGTCTAAGACATTAGTCGCCGAAATCGCTGATACTCTGACGAATGGTTTTTTTTTTGTAATAGCTAATATGTTGCTAACCGCGAGGTTTTTACAAATTCGCCGGACTATATAACTGGTATATATATAAAGCTATATTCACATAGTATGTTTGTTTTGTTTCATTTTTCATCTGTCATTCTTTCCACATAAATGAACCAACGAGACATGCTCTTTCTCATTTATTTAAGGAAAACAATATCTACCAAACCGCATGACAGATAACTGGCGACCATTATTATGAAATTCGTGTAGGTTACGAGGGCCAAAAGCTCCCGTTTCAGTGTAGTCAGCTTTTTTGTGGAAGACGTTCAAGGAAGCAATTCAGAAAATGGTAAGTGATAGCCGCCGTTCACGAACAACTAAAATCTTAGAAGTTACACCTGCATGACCTTCTAGAAACGGGTATGAATTATTTTTGATGGTCCCTTGAATGTTTTGTAAGATCCCACCTAGCTAATATCGGATTCGTGATGTCTAGTTCAAGAAGTAGAATAGAATAAAACCATATTTTGTATTAGTACGGTACTCGAGTAAAATAAACCACCTGACTTCGTACCAGGTAGATGGCAAGAGGCGAATTAAAGTTGAATCGCTTATCACCAACAAGTCTACTGGTGGCAGAGTGCTGTGCTGCTACTTGTACGTGTAGTAGGGTTCAACAACTTACTCTTGTCGCCATAATGATAGTATCATTTTCCAGTCCAGACGGTGGATAAATCGAAAGACTAACAGAATTGCCATAAAACCCTGGGCATAAGACTAAGATGCACCTACATCTATGGTGATTTAAGGCCATAGCTGTGTTTTACCATTAGAAGAGCCCTGTGCTTATTCATCTTATTAGATATAATACCAGGGACCTGGACCAACATGAGAAGTTTATTTATGTTTAGACTCTGCCTGACAGTTCGTAAAGGCACAAATATTAATGGTACCGTTTGGTGTGACGTTTTGCCGTATTCTTCACCATGGTTAGGTCAAGAAGGATATATATCAAACGTTCTGTTTCAGGATGTGGGCGTGGAAGAAGTCATCGTTCATGAGCAATATTCGACACCACCCGCCTCAAAAGCCGTTAAGCACGACATTGCGCTGATACGTCTTCGGAGACATATCAATTTCTCATTTAGTAAGGAATTTTGATCTAAAAAAAAAAGTATCTTCACGCCCATATCCCCGAAGAGGTAGGCAGAGGTACAACCAAGGCACCCACGACTAGTCGAAGACACTAAGTCCCACAATGTGATAGGTGGCAAGCCTATCGCCAACCGGGCACATTTCCAATCCCGACCAACATTTTTTTTTGAATTAGAAAATTGGAAAAATCCAATTTTCTTTTTGTTGGCTGACCCGGATTCGAACCCGGGGCCTCGTGCAGTCAAGTCCAACACCCGGACCGCTAGACCACAGAGGCGAATTTTGATATATTTTTTATTTATATCTTTTAGGAATGTGGAGACCTCATCACCAACAACGTGATTTATTTTTAAGATTCTAAATTCTTCCATTAGTGATATTAGACTTGCACAATAGGCCTAATATCCCAGCAATAGGACAGCGCTGCACCTGTAACATCTATGGTGTCTATAGGCCACGGTTATCTATTACCATCACAAGAGGCGTGTGCTTATTCGCTGACCTCTCACATAAAAAATAGTTAGTCACAACTATGTTGTACAGAGTTGCACTGAAGTTCATTGTTACCACTTTATTTCTTCAACCATAGCGTCAATGCTCACCATTCTCATGTTCCGTGCTGGTGGTTTGCTGGTAGAATTGAATTTGTGGCCAGAACTTGTTCATGAGATAACGACAGACCAGTATTATAGGTGTCTCTATGGCTGATTGTTATTTTCCAGGGACAATCTGGATCTTCATCTCTAACAAGAAAAATCTTGATTCCTATGATTTGAACATAAATGAAATGAAATGCATTTCATTATAAAAATACTTTCAGGAAACGTCGCACCAGTGTGTTTACCCACAGCCCAAGAATTGAGGAAACCACTGAAAGACGGCGAACGGGGTTACGTTGCTGGGTGGGGAGCTACCGAAACCGGCACTGGTTCACCAGTTGTACTGAAAGTCAAAATTCCAGTATTCACAAACAACACGTGCAATAGAAATTACTATAATAAAAAGTGAGTAATACTATTAAATTGTTTTATAGTGTGAAAATCATCCTAAAATTAAAAAAAGAACGGGTGTACTCCGGGAGCGCCGGCAAAGTAAAAAAAATAATTTTAACTTTGTTCATTTTTTTATTTATATTTTGAATTTTGGTTAGGGGATAATTTTGCACAAATTGCTTTGATTATCAATATTATATTAGTATTAAAAGTACTTACTATCTTTTATGTGGTGAAACATAAAGTTTATTCACGCCCATATCCCTGAAGGGATGGTAGAGATACAACCAAGGCACCCACGACTAGCCATAAGCACCAATTCCCAGTTTCGGAATCGCCACGCAATGTTAATCTACGAATTGTCTCTTCATAGGAACTGTTTAACATGAGTTCATTTTGGAAGTCTAAAACGAACTCATATTAAGTTTACCTCTTCAGGGCTATTAAGATTTCGAACTATTAAGCTTATTTTGTGTTCTCCGGCAACCCTACCCTCTAGACCGGACATGGCAGTGGCAAACATTGTTGTTGTGGTGACAGTAGTAAGTAAATAAGGCATTAGTACCAAACCAATCATAACCATAGAATCCATTAGTTGTTGGCCGTGTAACTATGTAACAAACGTACAAAATAATAATATGAAACACTGTCGAATTGATAACCTCCTCCTTTTTTAAGTCGGTTAAAATGGTAGATTCTTATTTGTTTTCTTCTAATATACAAAAATCTCTTGCAGACGGAAATTTACAAACATTATGGTCGGGGTAGAGTTCTGTGCTGGGGAAGAAGGCAAGGATTCCTGTGGAGGTGATTCTGGAGGACCCTTTGTCATTGAACGAGAGTTCAGGGGTATCAGCAGCTACATCCAGTACGGAATCGTATCCCGGGGACCAAAAATGTGTGGATCCGTGTATCCCGGAATATACACTAATGTCATAGAATATATGGACTGGATCTTGAATAATATTAGAGACTGATTTAAAATTATATTGCAACAATAACGCTTTGCAAAAGTATTATGGCCTTGAACTCATTGAAAAAGCTATAAGTGTCGGAACCGGTGGACCTGAAATAATAAACATTGACAGTGTACTGTATTCAATAATCACAATACAATTTCACCAAATGCCGCTGATGAAAACTATATTAGTAATGTATTATTAGATGTGATGGTATTTTTGTTAAAACTATAGGTATATTTTTTAATACTTAATTTATTTAAGAGATAGAGAATAGCTCTTCATTCATTTCATTTCATTTCATATACACATGATTCTGTAAAAGAATATTAATTAGAATACAACGTTTAATGAGCCTGTTAATTAATTATCTACAAAGACAAAAACTATGTTTATTACTAAATAGTTATCATGACAAAATTTAAATCATTTTAAATTGAAACAAAAATTTTAAAAATTAAAATTTACATAGCGAGTGTTAGTTTTTGTTAAATTACAACAAATCTGAAATACTGATCAATCGCATTTTTTTCATAGAATCCGACGTAAATGTTAATACAATTATAACACGCAGACCCGTACGCATCTTAATATTAACATAAACATTTATTAAAAAGTAAACATATATGTTATAATAAGCGTGAAGTCCTTGTAGGACACAATTTCAAAATAAAGTTTCAGTGCATGTTGCTATGAGATTGTTAACGTAGCCATAAATTATTAATTTTCATTAATAATTTATGAATTTAATAAGTAAATAATCTTTGAAAACTAATAAATTACGCCTACATTTTTTGCGTAAAAATTATAATTGTTTTATGTTAGTGGAATAATAAAAGCCTCCCTGGATCTAAGGAGTTCCGTCGGAAATTTATGAGGGTTTGACTAATTATTTATTCAAATAAATCAATACTGAGTGGTAAGAGTAAGAATTAACTAGAGTTCAGCTCAAACTATAGCACAGCATAGAATACGTTAAGAAATGGGTGTTTAACCATGAACTATCAGTTATATTCTTCTCATTTAAAATAAGGTGTTTTAATTTTAATATATTTTAATAATAAATGTTGTTCTGATAATTTAGTGTTTTATTTGTAATCGTTTAATATGGGTTTCGTAAAATGAAATATAATAATGAATGAAAATTTAGGAAACTCCCTTACACACTATATTTACAGGAAAGTAGATAAGAAAGGCTAATAATAATAAATCCTAAGAGCATGAAATAAATATCATCAAAAGTCACCAAATATCTTACAATTAACTAGTTGTTGCCCGCGGCGCAGATAGCATGGTTTATGGTCCCACAGGATCATTTTTTCGGGATAAAAAAACTATCCCATATCTAAGGTACTCTCTATGAGTGTGACAAATTTCATGAAAATCAGTTTAGCAGTTTTTACGCGAAAGAGTAACAAACAGACAAACATACAAACTTTCGCATTTATAGTATTTGTAGGTTTATACAACAAATAAAAACTTGAATACATGTCAAAATAGACGAAAAATGGATGCATTGTCACTACATTGTATACTCCTCACGCTGTCAGTCTCTATGTATGCTTAGGCTTTTAAAACTGCGCAACCGATTTTGAATCGGATTTGTTAACCAAAAGATTAATTCAAGAGAAATGTATATGTATAATAACATAGAAGTTTGCCCACTGGTGCGAAGTTGGGATGGATTGCTAATTAAATAAGTATAACTTCAAAACCACTAGTCGGATCATGATAAAATAATTATTCGATATTCTCGATCGAATAATCTCGAAACAATGATGATGACTGGCCGAGTAATCACGTAACAAACAGTTAAAAAATCACTTAATCAAATCGGGAAACTCCTCTTTTTTAGCATCGGTTAAAGTAGCTATATATTTGGGGTTTAAGGCAAAGAACACACAATGTAATAAAGAGAGTCATAGGTCTTATTTTTTTTATTGGTCCGTTCTAAAGTAGTTAAGCTTATGTCAGCAGCATCAAGCTTAACACGTTTGCTGCTGCATGCGGTCATATTGTCCTACGCATAGCTTCCATCATGTGCTTACAGAAAATTAGCGTTCTCGTCTCCCACACTGCGGAGCCAATTGTGTGTGTGAAGTGATTATTTTGAACTAGAAAGAGATGACTATACCATTATATTTGCATTTTAATACTTAACTTTTTAATGAATTAAAACAGTCGTAGTACAATATGACACTACTCGCACCAATTGAAATAAAAGTCACTCTAGTGCGGCAAGTGGTCAATAGCACCCTACGCCGCCCGTACCCCACATCCGCACTGAACGATGAGCGGGCGCCATTTTTGCTTGTTTTTTTTCTAGAGTCACCAAAGGTGGTAATGGGGCGTTGCCAACCTGAGGCCGGGATGTTAGGCTAGAGCAAAAGTAAGTTTATCGGTTACCTTACTCTCCGAACCGGAACATGTCATGACGTTATGGCAGCAGGAATACGTAAGGCGTTGGTACCTAGTCAGATGTCACGATGTTAGTGACGGTAAGCCTATGCTCGCCTTTTACGAGCTGCCTAGCAAGGAAGGCAGATGGTCTATTCTGCAAAGGAGCCCGGACCAACACGGGGGTGTTGTTCCGTTCCGCGTCAAAGTACGTTGATTTAAATTTTAACTAGTTTTATTTTAACTTTAATGTTTGCCTTGTTTTTGTCTTAAGCCTACAGGGCTAAAAAATTTAACTCCAAAGTTGTACCTTTTTTTATTAGTCTAACTATCAAACACACTTATACAAATATAGATAACTTTACACCTTCACCGCTTTTATCACTAGCCCGAAACTAATTTATCGTGTCGGTTGAGCGGACCATTTTTAAAAAATATAGATATTTTTAAGTGAAGATAGGTGGACACTTGGTTACCTTTTTTACACTGGCCGTTAAATATAATTACTTCATGAAAAGTAACAATAAGAATTTTCAAAGAACTTGAATTTATTAATGCATCATGTAAAAGTCCAGTAGATCAATTTCGATTGGGTGATACCATCGGTTAGGTTTGTGAGTGTAAACCGTGCTTAAGTGCTTAAAAAGTGAGTTTCACATCAAAGGGAAATCTGCCTGCTTGCTTGTCGTTTTCATTTTTTCATTTTATTTTTATATTACTATTACTTTATTTTTAAAGAATTATTTTTAAAGTGGTAAGCCTATCGCCAACCGGGCACACATCCAATCCCAAGCAACATTTTTTTTATTAGAAATTTGGAAAATCAAATTTTCCTTTTTGTAGCCCGACCCGGAATTTTAACCCAGGACCTCATGCAGTCAAGTCCAACACCTAAACCGCTAGACCACAGAGGCAAACTTAATTTAACTTTCAGAATAAAGACTAAGCGGAATAATACTGCAAAATCTGACTCTAATTGTTTCATAATGAAATAGTTGGAGTTACAGCCGCATCGTGATTCCACGATTATTTTTTTCCAAAGATAGGAAATAATTCCGAAATGGTACCACTCAAATTTTATTTACAACCTAAACCCTAAGTCGTGGTTTTTTTAATTATACTTAACTGTGTATATTTTTTTAACTGACGTTGACAAGTTCGTCAATGATGAGGAAATACTTGCCGAGTAATCAGGTAACAAACATAACGTCAAAGTCAGAATCCTTCTTTTTCAGAATCGGTTAAAAATAAACATGATGTTTCACATGTGAAATAATATATATGCTGAATTCTGTTATGTATCAGGATACATGTATCACACAACAGTTCATGTGATACTGACTTAGCTATCATATCGGAGATACACTTTTGCCACCTCAAGTCAATCTTCCTATGCTCGCTACTGTCTCTGTGAATTATTTGTTTAAAAACTTTGAATATCGCCTCTATTGGTGACTAACGGCCAATGTTAATAATGTATCTCAATCTAATGGATGTCAAGCAATCTAGATAGCTGCGTATCCGGCGACCTATCCCATACCTAATTGCCATATTTATCCTGTCCACAGATATGTTATTGGCAAGCGATAACATAAAAATGGATCAAAATATCAATCTTGGACAACAAGTTTTAAATTAGGATTGATTATTAATATTGGCCATAAGAGAAACACATTTTTAAACCAAAAGTGTCATAGATTTCGACATGTATCTTACCGAACGTGTTCTATAGATCACCAGTTGATATACCAGATCAGTTGGTATACCAACTCATGGTAAAAGCTCACGATGATGTTACTAGATTATTTTCGTTCTTACGATCTAAACGCGTATTCAAAACAGATATTATGTAGATTTTTCGCTCGAAAAAAATAAGAACGTGTGCGTTTTTTTTGAAAAAGATTCGTTAGGTTCCCGAATCTGCATTCCTGATTAGAAAACCTATTAAGAAAACCGTATGCGAGCTTCCGGCCTTGATATTATTGTACTGAAAATAAACGAATGACACACGTTTTCGACGATTATTAATGTATTCATTATTATTGTAACTAAATGTTCATCGAACTGTGAACTTTTAGATAAGAATAACGCCGGGAAATAACGATGACGAAATTACATAAGGGGTCATTATTGTTTACAAGACCAGTTTTTTGATAAATAGTAAAAAAAAATTTTATGTATCTTCACACCCATATCCCCAAAAGCGTAGGCTGTGACACAACCAGGGCACCCATGACTAGCCGATGACACTAAGTAGGCAAGCCTATCGCCACCGAAGCACACATCCAATCCCGAGCAACATTATTTTAGAAAATTGGAAAAATCACTTTTTCTTTTTGTTGCCCGACCCGGGAGTCGAAGCCGGGACCGAAGTCAAGTCCTGCTGTTGGACTATTCAGTATCGCTTAGTGGTGATCACTGGGTAAAGTATACATCAAATAGCTGTCTAATGACGTGTTTTTTTATTTGCTATCGCCATCGTCTTTCTATTCCTCACAGGAGATAGCAAATATTATGGAGGGTAGAGGTAAGGGGAACCATCTCTATGTGTGAAAATGTGTCCAACTTTTAGCACTAAATAACAGTTCGAAAATCTTGAAAAAATCTAATGAAAAAGTTGGACACTTTTTCAAGCTTTCTCTCGCATGAGATGGTTCTCCTTACCTCTACCCTCCATAGCAAATATAAAATACGCCATTTGACACCTATTTGTTATACACTTTACCCAGTGATCATCACTGAAAAGATACGGAATCAGACCCCTGAACCACTAGACCTCAGAGAAATGAAGAGGATGCATAGTACATTTAGGCAAACAGTAAGAGAGGTACTGAACCATCCGACAAATCCG
>NJDC01000852.1:20037-32876 GCA_002245475.1 Calephelis virginiensis | reverse complement strand
GTTAAATAAATAAATAAATAAATAAATAATTTTAGAAACACGAAGAATGTTTGAACGAAATAATAAAATTTCAGGATGAGTATCGCCACATGAAGATAATTGATCCAGTTATCCTCAAACCGTTTGACGCGGCAGAACTTCCTGTTAAATCTGTAGCAGATAACTTTTATTTAAACATGACATATTAAAACAACTTACTTGCATTTCAAACAGGAAAAATACAACAAATATCCTTTCATGTTTTGCAAATCAAGCTAACAAACGCACAAATAACAGATATCATAGGTTTATTAAAATCGTTTCTTAAAATCTACTAAAGCGTTTGATAAGTTGGAACATGAATATTTGTTGTGTTTCTTATTTTATTCTTATTTATTTCTTAAACAAAGACTCAGAGACGGCATGGAAGGAATATAAATGTTACTGTAAAAGCCCGAACTGTGGTAAATCCTAAGATTTTCCGGTAAAACCTAAGATTTCCTAATTCTCAATGGTAAATGTTCGAACAGTTTTTTTTTATTTCGAACTTTTACCACCATTTACTAGGCAAATCTTAGGATTTACCTCAAGGGCATGGTAAATGTTGATAAAGACATTTTTTCTTATAATTTAGTATATTATTATGCTAGGTTTTACCAGTAATGGATGGTAAATGTTAGTTTTGGAAAAAAAAACAATGAGTAATTCTTAATCATTTATTTAAATTACATATGTATTTATGAACCTTACATATGTATTGATATTTATACTTCGCCAGGAAACAGGACGAGGATAAAGTGAAGTGAAGTTGTTTAGCATTTTTAGGCCTCTATGATGCCTCGTAAGATCAAATCAAAATTGAAATATTTCAATGAAATATTCAGGTTGTTTTTGAACAGCGTAAAAATTAGGGAAATATCAATTTTTTGTGGTTTGGAGGCAATGGCTGAAAAAACAACTGCATGGATGTCTCACTATTCTCCCTTTTTCTTTACACTTCATTTTCCATTACAAGCTTCGCGTGATTAATGGATGGTCCTTTACGGCATATCGAATTATTTTATTGGAATCTACTGTTGGTAAGAAATGGGAAATATTCCATGACCAAATAGTCCGGGTTTTTGTGAGGGTAACGTGGAAACGTCAAGAACCTTGTAGTGATGCTAATCCTATACTCGTCTTTTACGAGCTGCCTGGCAGAAAGACAGATGGTCTTGGTATTCTTATTTTGCAAAGGAGCCCGGACCAAAACGGGTAAATCACTTGTGACTCATGTCACCTTTACAAAAAATAACCATTATAATCGGTCTTATATTGATTGACTAAAAAAAAGTATCTTCCCGCCCATATCCCCGAAGAGGTAGGCAGAGGTACAACCAAAGCACCCACGACTAGCCGAAGACACTAAGTCCCACAATGTGATAGGTGGCAAGCCTATCGCCAACCGGGCACATTTCCAATCCCGACCAACATTTTTTTTATTAGAAAATTGGAAAAATCCAATTTTTCTTTTTGTTGGCTGACCCGGGATTCGAACCCGGGACCTCATGCAGTCAAGTCCAACACCCGGACTGCTAGACCATAGAGGCGACTAATTGACTAATTGATTGACTAATTGCATTTAATACAAAAAATAAGTTCATTATGTTGGATTAGTTTAGTGTTATTTAAAAATAGTCGTCGTCGCAAATATATATTTTCTAATAATACAAAATTTCTCTTGCAGACGGAAGTTTACAAACATCATGGTTGGGTTAGAGTTCTGTGCTGCTGAAGGAGGCAGGGATTCCTGTGGGGGTGATTCTGGAGGATCCTTTGTCATTGAACGAGAGTTCAGGGGTGTCAGCAGCTACATTCAGTACGGAATCGTATCCCGGGGACCAAAAAAATGTGGATCCATTTATCCCGGAATATATACTAATGTTATAGAATATATGGAATGGATCTTGAACAATATTAGAGACTAATTTAATATTAATGTAACATTATTTATAAAAGTATTATGGAAGAAGATATAAATGACGAAACTAAAGTAGACCTGAAATAACAATCATTGCTACAAATATTTTATTGTTAAAAAACAAATTCATTAAGTCCTAATTATGAAAACTTTAGATGTACCTCATTTTTTACTAAATGATATGTTAGCTTGAAAAATATTTTAATAGAAACCATATTAGTATTTGTATATAATAGGTATTTATTAGTATAGTTTTGAAGAGAGTACATTCATTACCACTCTTTATGGAGATAGTGAGGATGGTATCAAACCTTCAGACAAACATATTTTAAACATATATTTTTTTTTTGGTTTTATAGAAAACCTCATTGTTAAAAAAAAATTAATAAATGAAATAATTTTTAATTGGTTTGTTAATCACTACATCGCGTAAAACGAATTCGCTTCCTCTGTCCCTATGTCCCTTTGCATGCTTAAATCTTTAAATCTACGCAACGAATTTTGATGTGGTTTTTTTGATATATAACACATACATACATACATATCTTCACGCCAAGTCCCTTACGGGGTAGGCAGAGAGTATCAAGTGCCAGACCTCACGATCCTGATAAACCTGTCTTGCTTCCTTCACATTCATAACCCTTTTCATACAAACACGCCGTTTTCGGAGACTCTTGACACCACCCTTGGTCTCCCCGGGTATCTACATCCATCCACATTCGCATTGTATATCTGCTTTGTCAATCTTTCATCTGTCATTCTTTCCACATTACCGAACCAGCGGAGCATACGCTTTCGCATTTTAACACCAACACTTTCTTTCAATCCCACTCTTTCTCGGATCTCACTGTTACGAATGCGGTCAGCGAGCGTTACTCTCATTTCGACCGCATTTATCCTACTTTCATGCTCTTTCTGACATACCCAACTCTCGCTTCCATACAATAACGTTGGAATAAGCACAGAATTATGCAAAGCAAGTCTAGCTTTTTGACTCAAAACCTCGCTTTGGAATAGCTTACCCAACGCTCCATTCACACTATTCCCTGCACTCACTCTCCTCTCTACATCCGTGGTGTACCTTCCATCCCTGCTAAAAGCACAACCAAGATATACAATTTCATTCACTTGTTCCAGCACTACATCATCAACCAAAACTCTTACGTTCTGGCTACGTCTCTTTTTTTTTCTTTTGATAGATAAAGTGATTGAAGAGGAAGGTTTAGATCTATATTTCATAACCATGCAAAGCCGGGGCGGTCCCCTAGTGAAAGGAAACGTAAACATCGTTATTATTATGAAATTGTTATTCATCATCATTATCATAATCATCAGCCGGAGGACGTCTACTGTTGGACATAGGCCACACCCAAAGAGCGCCACAGGTCACGATCACCAGCCGCTTGTAACCAGCGACTCCCCACGACTTTGACCAGATCATCAGTCCCCCGGGTGGAAGGTCGTCCAACACTACGTCCTCCGGTGCGAGACCGCCACTCGAGAACCTTTCTTGCCCAGCGGGTACCGGTTCTGCGAGCAATGAGGCCTACCCATCGCCACGTTAGTTGCTGACTCTCTGAACTATGTGAATTGTTATTATGTAAATGAAATTGTAATTAAGGCGCCATATTATGTTCCAAATATGCTGAATCGGCCTCACGAATATCTTAAACTAAATCTTTCCCCTTTGAGAACGGATTATTACCAATAACTAGTGTCCGACCGACGGTCTATTTTTGGCCGGAGCCGAAGATATAGCCGATTAATCGGCAATCGCCACAAACTTCGACAGGAGCCGAAGCCGAAGCCGAAGGTTAAATACTTTCTCAGTAATCAATTTTGATCAATATTGTCGTCTACAATCTACAATTAATAATAAAATTATTGGAAAACTTCAATACTGAAGATTTATTGACTGTCTCATACGGAAGTTGATTTAGAAATAGTAATAAAACAATCATTTCTTTATTAAACAATTCACAAATTACAATTAGACTAATCAGACAGTATTTGTTTTACTCGACTAGACAGAAACTAGACTAAGAAATAAAATAAAGAAACACTTTTTAATAAATAGTTAAATGTTGGTCAATTAAATGCGCAGATTGAAAAATATTAGAAAATTCAAAATTAATGTAACATTAACAATAGAACTAATGAGGTAATGACTGTTTTTGCAAACAAACTATAAGAATAATGCACAGGACACTACCAATAGGCAATAACTTTTTTGTAGACTAATAAATAGCTCACAATTTTTTTTTTACATAAGTTGTTATTACCTAATAAGTTCTCAAAGGTCTAGTTTTAGATAAGTATAAGTGAGGACGATTCGGAATATTTGTGACGTATAGACGGTAAGAAATACATGGTCCCAATAACATAATATTATCCTCTGTGTTCTAGCGGCCCATCCTCGACTTGACTTCTTGAGGTCCCGGGTGCGATCTCCGTGTCGGGCTAAACAAAGAAATAGCAAAAATGTGTATTTTTCTATTTTCTTATAAAAATAAAGTTGCCCGGGATTTAATATGGTGCCCGGTTGGCAATAGGCCTGCCACCTACAACATTGTGGGACTTTGTGTCTTCGGCTAGTCGTGGGTGCCCTGGTTGGGCCTCTGCCTCCTGCTTCGGGGATATAGGCGTGAAGATACAATTTTAAAACGGGCGTACGAGAACTCAGTCACAAATTAAATTTCAGCTTGCACGTTGCTATAAAACTGTTAATTCAAGCTACTAAATCTCTAAAATTATGTAAGTAATTTTCACATAAACAAGATAACTTCTCAAAAGCTTTAGTACAGTATTTATATTTATATTCTCTCGCTGTTGATCTCTATTACGTTTGCAATAAAGTGTGAAATAAATGAAATAAATAATTTTAATTGTAATTATTTATTTAAGTAATCTTTACTAGGTTGAAGGATAAGGATCCTACTTTTATATTATTACAAAACAATGGAACAATTTTATACTTCACTTCAAAATAAGATATTTTAATATAATATATGACTAATAAATAAATTATGTTTTGATATAAATTAGTATAAATTTCGACCCCTGTCAAACGAGGGTAGATATCTGTGCACGGCGACCAAAGACAATGTATGCTACATTTGTCAATGTATAATACATGACCAAAGACAAGTAGTCGGTATCGGCGGGAGTGACCCAATCCGAAGGATGGCACGCGGTGGCACCTTACAGATACTTGGAGTTTATGAAAATGTCGATATCTAAGTGATTTTATTTTAAATAAGTTTTGTATATAATTATGAGCTTTTATGCTCTATTTCGATTTATATAGTTGATTTGACTTAGAAAATAATGTTTTGAAATAGGTTTTAGATTGTTTTATAGCGTTTTGAGTATGTTTATTTTGCAATGATAATTTACGTAAAATTTATGTCTAAAATATGTTCTATTGTCTAGATTTGTGTATAAAATGATAAAATGTGTGAAGATAGACCGTCTTATCGTAGTACAAAACATGTAAGTCCTGTAAATAGCCAAAAAATCGGCTAAGTTTAACTTTGGTAATAAAACGTAAAATTTCTTGTGTTTCACTTACTCGAATATAATAAAATTGGGATATGTTGTTATAGGTAAGAAAACAATTGTAATGTGCATACGACCACGCCCGTAACGCTAATAAATTCGGGAGCGCCGCGCCCGCACGTTTTATACTAAGCTGCGGGGGGCAGGGTAGTATAAAAGACAGAAATCGCGGAAATTCGCCGTCACATGAAAACCGAGCGCAGTCGCGTGCACAACTATGTATGCCAGGATAAGTCTAGACTAGACAATAGGTTTGTACTATATAACAACTTGATATTTGTACGATTTGATAAAGAAGTTTAATAAAGAATGGTCCCGGGGGTGAGGAATGGAATGTTCTAGAATCCCGTTCCCGAAATCCGTGTATATAAACGGGGACCGGGAATCGGGAAGTCATTCGCGGTCGGTCCTCCAGAAAAGCTACAGGGAACGCTCAAGAACAGGAAGAAAACTCCCAGTGAAGAAGTGAACATTCTGCGCCTCACTCTCGCCCCTGCAAACGTGTAACCGTGTGTTTTATTTCCCAAAAAATCTCTCCAGACGGTATATCATCAATTTGTAAAGCCCTCGGTAATCTATCCGCCTCAGTATCTGTAGCGGACCGCATGAATGACATAACACAAAAAAATGTGATAAATGAAGAATCGCTGGACCGATTGATTTTATGCAAACTACACAGTTATAAAACTACAACGTAACATGGCATTGATTTATATATATCTAAATATTACATAGCTAGTTAAGTAACAATCGTTATGTAATTATTTGTTTATTTGACATGTCATGATAGCAAACAAGTACACGGCTCTTCTAATAGTAAGAGATAACCGTGGCCTATGGGTACCATAGATGTTGTTGTAGGTGGCTTACTACGTTCAATTGTTTCTCTTCATTCCGGGTTCTAAGTTATATGATCACTTTATACTGCGTCTTTTTATGTCTGTAATTTTTAACTTTCTTAACAACCAAAATGTTTTGTGTTGCCTGTTTCATTTTGTAAGGATAGTGCCCATTTTGACGGGGCGCATCGCAACGCAAGAATCCGACTAGATCGCTTGCATATTTTCTGCACCCACTGCGGCGGGGGCGCATCGGCGCGGATTTCTCCGTGGCAGTATTCCGCGAAGCAACCCGCACGCATTCCCCGATACGACCTACGGTGAGCAAAGATCACGATAGCACTTTTAAGAATAGATCAACTAACGCTACTTGAACGCTAAAGTATCACAACCATTAGAGGCGCCACTTTCCATATTTTACGCCTCTCTATTCTTGGCGCTGAGTAACAGAAATCCGCGCATGCGATGCGGCCCGATTTGGATTTTTTGTTTGAAAGCAGACGTGATCGAGATGGTTTTCATCTCTAATTTATGGAGATTTATCCAGGCGTTAAAGGTCACCAGACTATTTGTAAGCTGCGGATTGGATCCTATTGCTTTTGGGGTATTTACTTCACCTTAGGCATATGAGATATGATATAACCTAACAGTTATAGCACTGACGAATACTGATGCAACTAAGCTGGCCTGATGATGGAGCTTCAAGATAGGTGGCGTAACGCTGGAAAATATGTAGGCAGAGGGACAACCAGGGAACCCATGACTTGCCGAAGATACGAAGTCCCACAATGTGATAGGTGGCAAGCCTATCGCTAACCGGTCACTTATGAATTGAAATCAAGTCCGACACCGGACCGCTACACCACAGAGGCGTCCACGAGTTTACGGCTTGTCAAGTTTAATTTAATACACGCTACCGTCTCCTTCAATTATTTGTAACCTATACTAACACGTGGTAAAGGCTCAGGAATGTCTCTTACTACATTGTTTACGTAAAACTACCATGGGAATGATGATTCAGACGAGGATAGCCCATTTTGTAATTTTACCACTGTTATTTCCCATCGTCACTCCGATTTAAAATTGCATAATTCGATAGGCATCCAGTTACAATAATAATACAATAATATGGTCGTAGATATGCGTCATTAGTTTATTTTCGATACAGAGTGAACGTTTTACTTATTTATTGAAAACAAACATACATTTTCCTTGTTTCTATCTCTATGCAATATAACCATTTGTTTTAAAATGACAGGAGATTTTCATGGGCCAATGTATACGTTTTTACAATAAACTTCCCAAGAATATTAAAGACTTACCATTAAACAAATTTAAATATGTATTAAATTTAAGTTGTATGGTAAAGGTTATTATAAGATTTCAGAATAGTTAGAAGACAGAAATGCTTGGGATTAATTGCTCCTCATAAAATCTCTACAAATTAATTATTTGTAATAATACTTTTTTAAATTTTATTTAGAAGAAAAAAAGACAAGCCCGATGAGTTTCTTTCGCCGGCTCTTCTCAGTGTGTGGCCGCGTTCCGATCCTACCGGATTATTTTTTAGAATTATATAGATGCGTCACAAGAATCTTTGTATAGATCTACATAAATAAAAAAAAAACATTTTTGTTGAAAATCCATTTAAAAAGTAAAGTATCTTTCTACTTCGATAAAAATAAAATTGTATTCAGCGTCATTTATTATTTTTATTCACACGTTTAATTTCAACCCAACAAACTTTGTATAAATTGAATAGTTGTAGAACCGAAATTATTGTAATCAAATTTCAATCATCATCATCATCAGCCTGAGGACGTCCACTGCTGGACATAGGCCTCCCCCAAAGAGCGCCACAAATCACGGTCACCAGCCACTTGCAACCAGCGACTTCCCGCAACTTTGACCAAATCATCAGTCCACCGGGTGGGAGGTCGTCCAAAACTACGTCCTCCGGTGCGGTGCCGCCACTTGAGAACCTTTCTTCCACAGCGGTTGCCAGTTCTGCGAGCAATGTGGCCTGCCCATTTCAATGTTATCAACTTTCAATGATCTTTAATAAATAAGTTGTTCAGTTTGATGCAAAAGTAAGAAGATTTTTTAACTTCGAATATAACAAGGGTTCTTTCAAACGCATTATTTATTCTTCAAGTTTTACCAGCAAAATGATTAAAATTAGCCAAATGTTTATCATAAAAATATTGTAGGGTATTCATACTGTTCTGTAACGGGAGACATTAAAAACCACACTCGAAAAAGCAATTACAATTTTATGATATCTACTACACTCACTCTACACTACTACTTAAGTCCCACATTGATAAGCGGCAAGCCTATCGCCAACCGGGCACATATCCAATCCTGGGCAACGTTATTTCAATTACAAAATGGAAAAAATACATTTTCTCTTTTTTGTCCGATCTGAAACGCTATAGAGTCAAGTCTAACACCAGATCGCACAATAACGAAAAAAAAGAGGAGGAATAAGTTTTGTGCTTTTTTTTATAATTTGTATGATTGGGTAAGCAGTTCAATGACGCGATTGTAGATATCGAAGTGTTTATTATTTGATACAAATAAAACTAACTATTTCAAAATGACGCTACGGTGAAGAAAAATAAGAGTGTCATATGATATTAAAATTATAATATATTTTAAATTACTTGTAATGTTTTTTATTCATACATGTGGTATTTTTTTAACAAAATGTGTGAAAGTTTATGCCAGGCACTGAAAAGAGCTAAAATTAAATATGAAATATTTTTTTTTCCTTTTTGGATTGGCCCTCTTCCAAAAAGGTGTCCAAAAGTTATCCATTGAAATTGGGATCAGACAATAGTTGATACTAACGTAGAAGTCAAAGGTTGTAATTTTATGATATATTATTATGTTTAACTGGCCAACCTGACGTAATTAGTACCGCTTGATGTCGATGACTTCTGGCAGTGTACCCTCTATGTGTGTGCCGAATTTCATGAAAATCGATTCAGCATTTTTTGCGTAAAGGAGTTCCAAATAAACATACAAACTTATCATTTATAATATACTAGCTGATGCCGGCGACGTTGCCTTGTTATTGGTCCCACGCGAACATTCTTTCGGGATAAGAACTGTCCTATGCTTCAATCCAAGTTACCTTCTATGTGTGCCAATTTTTTTAAAGGGTGAAGGATGAATGATTAACGATGAAGGATATAAGCATACTGTGATGTAAGGATGAATAAAAATGCGATATATATTTATTCTATAAAAGCATAGTTCCTTGGGATTGAGTAGGTGCCCAGGTGGCGATAGGTTTACCACCTAGCTCGATGTGGAACTTAGCATCTTTGGCTAGCCGTTTGTTCTATTCTACCTACCCAAGTATAACAGTACCTAGGTACGTACCGTGGAAGAGAACTAGAATATGCGCGCGCTGCCGCAGAAAATAAATTTATTAATATATAAGTATATAATTATATAAATAGATAAGTGGTCCGGGCTCCTTTGTAGAATAGACCATCTGCTTTCCTTGCCAGGCAGCTCATAAAAGACGAGCGTAGGCTCATTGTCACTAACACCGTGACATCTGACTAGGTGGTAGAGTTTAGCAGCGACTCGCTCGGATTGGTACCACCGCCTTACCTATTCCTGCCGCCATAACGTCATGACGTGTTTCGGTTCGAAGGATAGGGTAGCCGGTAAACTTCCTTTTGCTCGAGGCCTATCATCCTGGCCTCAGGTTGGCAACGCACCATTACCACCTTTGGTGTCTCTAGGCGGCGTGAATTTCTTTCCTTCAGGAAATCCATCTGCTTGTTTGCCTTCCAATATCATTAAAAAAATATATCTAGTGTATATATATATATATACATTTTGCCTACCCTGCTAGCACTAAATAGTTCCTTACAATTTATATATTAAGATGTCCCCTTACTCATACCACCAGTTGTCAGTCGGGATTTGTTGAGGATATTTACAATTCGTAATATGTTTGTGGTCAAGTTGTTGTTTATATATTATGTATGCCAACAATGGAAAAATACTTATGGACAGCGTGAGTACTTAAAGCTTTTTAAAGCAACATAATGTACCTTGTGCCTTGGACAGATTTGTCAAGAAAAAACTAACTTTTTTTTTAAATCCGCGCTTTTCAAACCTTTATCTATTGTAATTGAATTGTTGTCAACATTAACAAGTAAGTTTAGTTAGTAGTAGTTAGTAATATAAAAAATCTAGTTGTCACTCAAAAAGTATGATTTTTGGGCTTTTCTTTTTGGCAATTTGTTAAAAGTGATGTAAATTGTTAATTCAAATATAATAAAATTTCCACCTCCGGACATAGCGACAGAGTTTAAAGTATCATGCCTATCAACTTGATGCGTGGCGATCTACAGCTGCATTTTTAACCCCGTACAACACCATTGTGGAATCATTTACCGAGGGCGGTATTCCCAAACAATTATGACTTAGCGACCTTCAAGAAAAGAACATATTCGTTCCTTAAAGGTCGGCAACACATCTATGATACTCCTGGTGTTGCGGATGTCCGTGGGTGGTGGTGATCACTTTCCATCAGGTGACCCACTTGCTCATTTGCCTCCTCTTGTATAAAAAAATTGTAATTGTATTTATGGCATAAGTGTCAGATCCAAACCTAATTCGCTTGTAGGTTACCAAAGCGTTTTAGATGAATGCCACCATCTTGCACCCCTTAAAAATGATCACTGACAAAGCACATTTTTTGGTTGAAAATTGACAATTATTTATGAGAATAACAAGTACTACATATTAGGAATTGTTAGAATCGAAACAAGGAAATAATGGACTTAGGAATGTACTGCCGACACATTCATGGCATTATATAAGTTTACTTAGTTACTTCGCCTCTGTGGTCTAGCGGTTCAGTTGTTGGACTTGACTGCATGAGGTCCCGGGTTCGAATCCCGGGTCGGGCAACGAAAAAATTGGGTTTTTTCAATTTTCTAATAAAAAAAACATTGCTCGGGATTGGATATGTGCCCGGTTGGCGATAGGCTTGTCACCTATCATATTGTAGGACTTAGTGTCTTCGGCTAGTCGTGGGTGCCCCTGGTTGTGCCTCTGCCTACGTTTTCGGTGATATGGGTGTGAAGATACTTTAGTTACTTATTTTTTTCTATTAGTACTATTTGATAAAATATAAATAATAATATGAATCGATTTCTATTACATATTGCACAAAAATAGGAAACTTAAAACTTTCTTTTACATCATAAAAGATTCGTGAATCCTGACTTAACTATCATCTGAATTAATAAATAACAATAAAAATTGCGATTAGTTTTAATTATTTGCATAATTCTCTCTTAATTTAGGAGGTTAAAAGAGATTAATTTTGACGGAATTACCAATTATATTACCAATAGCTGTATTTTCCAACTGATACAGCAGCCAGGCGGCTAGTGATCGCTTACCATCAAGTGATCTTCTTGTATTTGTCTGTTGTTTTATTAAAATTAAATACGAAACCAAAATAAAGAAAAAAAAACATAAATTTAAACTGTGTGAAATGGCAGGAACTTGCGATGACTGCATACCGTACCCTGATTGTGAAGGGGCATTGTCTGCCCTTACAAGATGTGGACAGACAGTAAAGACTGTGGGACTATTCATATCTGCACACTGTGGGTATAAATATAGTGATGGACAAAAAATACCAAAGGTAATTTTTCGTTGAAAAGCAAATAAACAGACTTATATTTATTAATATTTTTTTATATAAGACAGCGGGAAAGCACCTGCCCTTACTGATAAGAAGAGATAAATGATGTGACCCGTAAATGTAATAGCTGCATCGCCATCCTATTACCGGGACGCCGACTGGGAATGTGCAAGTCTACCGTTTACCCTTTCCTCCAGAAATAGTGAGTGCCTAACCTAAACTCAACATTTCCAAAAAGAATGTTTACATATCCATTGGAATATACAACCAAACTTCAGATAATAATTATTTAAATCAATTTCCATTAAAAAGATTTTGGAAGAAGGTCTTCAACTAACTTTTAGAGAAACATTATAGTGTCTAAGATTTTCTTGATGACAAGCGTCAATGTTTTTTTTAATAATTGTAAACTTAATTAAATCCTGGTTGCCGAAGAGTTCGTTTTGCCGTTTCTTCTTCTGTCTGGCTAAGTTTGGAAACGGTGTTAGGAGAAGGCAGATTGGTTATAAGCTACTTAACTCAAGGAAGAAACGTATCGAAAAATGAATTTACATAAAACTAACTGAACTGCACGAAGTTTAGACAACAACCGAGAGATATTCCTATTAAGGTATTCTAATACTATTAAAAGAAAAATGACATTGGTTAAGTATCGAAACCATTTACAACGCTGCACGTGTTCTGCAGTAAGATGCGACGACTTGTCATCCTATTATCATTGCCAATGACGATCTGAAGTGGAAACAAGCCAGTTAATGTTCAATGCACAATTTCGGCAAACAAGAGCATTGTAAGAATGCTCTTGTTCTCCGTTTGC
>NJDC01000852.1:0-10379 GCA_002245475.1 Calephelis virginiensis | reverse complement strand
GGGAAATAAAAAGAGAGACAGGCTATACAAGTTTAGACGATGCAAAGTAGAATACGTAACTTTGGGCATAAGGCGACTAACTAACTAAAGCTGTAAACAAATCATCATTGGACGCTGCTGACAGAAGTGAACTACTAGTGATAGTAAGAAGCCCGGATACGGTGAAACATAGGTCAGGTTTATATATTAGAAAATACGGGCAACAAGCAAATGCATGCATGAACCGCAAATTAAGATCATGACTCAATTCATAATTGGAATCACGAACTGGATACACAGATCAACTTAATTCTCTCCATCTGCAATATACGAAGTAAGAGTATTAATTTATCAGTCCATTCAGATTGGAACTGAATTACCGAAACAACTAGTTTACCAAATCAAACTCGTTGTAATGGAATCGAAAAAATGGCCTTCTTAAATTTCCCGTTCACACATATGACGCATCAGGTAGACTAGATTAAACTTAGATTAGACTGATATTTTCAAATATCATTGCAGTGATGTGTAAATGGAAACGCAAACCGTTTTTTACTTTTTTTAGATGGAGTCATGATTTGTGGCTAAAGTATTTGATATTTGTACATTCGGATATGATTAGATCTGAGTTGCATGAAAAATCCCGTTTTTCATTAAAGGCGTCCGATAGTTTGTTCCACACTTAACGCTTAATATGATCTAAGATCCATGTCATGTATTTGGTAACTTCAGTGTAAATTCCTGGAGCATTAGATCCGCATTGTCTTGGTCCGTATGAGACGACGCCATATTGGACAATCCGTCTGACTCCTTTGTAAATGCTCTCTAACATCAGAGGACCACCTGAGTCTCCATTGCAGGAATCCTTCATGAAGGATCCTGCGCACAGCTTGTTTTTTGTTCTGTCTGGTTCTCCTGGTGCCAGTTTTCTGAAAATAAATGAAATGTGATAATATTAAAATGATTTTAGAAGATCCTTTTACAAATAATTAATTGTGATATTTAAATTATAAAAACAAAATCGTCAACGTTTTAGAAATGAGAAGGACGATTTAATTCAGATTCCGAGTCCACATAATTTGGAGACCTTCAATTAAAGCTTTACTCATTTTATAAATGTTAGCGAGACTCCAAATGTAACTATTGCTATGACTAAAAGACTTACTTGTTATTGATATTCTGACACTGGTTGGCCGGTAGAATGGGTATCGACACTTTTAGTAAGACATCAGAATCCGTTTCATTTTCTGTGAGTCCCCAACCAGCGACTGTAGCTTGTCTGTTACTTAGCTCCACATTAAGTAGTTCGTTCGATACTGGAAGACATATTGGTGCGGCATTTTCTGTAAAAAGGATTGTTATTAGACTACAACTGTGTTAATTGACCCGCTTAATGCGCCTAGCACGGATTTGATTCCCCAAGGAGCCAGGCAATCGTGTGATTAGTATCTTCAAGTGTTGCTCGTGCTAGTCTTGGCTGTTTGCAGAAAAGACCATCTGCCTTCCTGCCAGGCAGCTCGTAAAAGGCGAGCATAGGCCCACCGTCAATAACACCCTGACATCTGATTAGGTGGTAGAATTTTCATCTATTTGCCGGTATTGGTATATCACCGTCTTACCTATTCCTGCCGCCATAACATCAGTACTTGCCGTTGATGTGTTCCAGTTCAGAGGGTTAGGTAGCCGGTAAACTAACTTTTGCTCGAGGCCTAACATCCCGGTCTCAGTTTGGCAACGCATGGTGCGTCATATCACCTTTGGTGTCTCTAGGCGGCGTGAATTTCTTGTTAATGGAAGAAATAAATTAATTATCTTCACGCCCATATCTCCGAAATGATAGGCAGAGGCCAGAACCGGGGCGAGCCGATGATAATAATTCGAGTGATTAACATCTGTATAGATATTTACATTTTCTAGGTTTGGGTGCATTTGTTAAATTTATTTTGGTATCTAATAAAGTTTTTCTAAAAATTGTCATTGTGACACTCATAAAACTTATATATAATTTGCTTACTTTTGCTCTAAAAAAATTCTGTATTTTTTCAGAGATACTTTTTGTTTATTCTGTTGACGCTAATTTAACTGAACCAAAATTGAATTTGGATTTGATAACTAATTACAATTGATTTACATAATTATAAGTCGAAATGTAAAATCTACCGGCGTCAAATTTTGTTTTTTTTATTGAATTGATACACAAGCAGACGGACACAAATGATTAGAAATACAATTGTTGAGTTGCTAAAGGATTAGCAACTCAACATCTCGCCCATATCGATAAAACTCGCTACTGTCTTGTTTTGATATAGAGCATTAGATGCTGGTGAAGTTGCTCATGTTAGTAGCCTGCACTTCAATCTTAATAAATTTCTATTAGTGTTGGAAGCCAATAAATTAAACGTTAGAGAGAATGTTATAACGACAGAGATATGGCAGGCCGCAATTATCACTTAATACTAGAAAAGTTAGATACCCGTCTTAAAATAATAAACAAAATATGGTGCAACTTACTAAGCGAAAAGTCCACAGGTTTACTCAATCTCAATAGCGCAATATCATTGACCACCAACGGAAGCCCCTGATATTTCTCGTGTACAATACTTTCCTCAACGCCAACATCCTACAAAAAAATGTTAGTCTGTTACTTAAATAAACACTAATTAATGCCTTCATGTATTCGTATGAACGAATAAATATTTATGTTTTAGTATTATTGACTAACACCCTCAGTACAAGCATTAAATTTGATAAGTTTGCGGTTTTATCAATTCGTGTTACATGTCCAGAGAGATGATATTGATTTATTTAAACATTTTTTCAAACATATTGAACAATATTTTCCAATGTTTTTTTTTAAATTACAGGCCCAATTATTTTGCAGCAACCTAGTCCAGGTTAGTTGCAAGATGATTTAAAGCAAACTTTAAGCTTTAAAGAATTGAAATTTCATGCTGCAGGTATATCATTTATATATATCAAATATAAATGTAGGTTATGTTTGACTCAGAGTTTTCTTATTGCGTCGCACATAGCTAAATTAAATAACTTATTTTTTTTTAATTTAGGATGAAATAAAAAATAACAGCTACAAAATTAATTTGTGAAGTTAGAAAGTTGGAATTTAGTTTTGGCGCCATCAAGTCAAAAGATGGTTGTAGTTTTTTCGTAATTTTTGAATTTAATATTTAAATTGAGATAAATTAGTCAATTTTAGTGGCTTTTTGTACAACTTTGGTCCGTGAAAGTGAATAAATGAAATAATCGTGAAGTGTATCGTGCATTTCCTCGTTGCTACCTCCCATCTCTCATAAATCTCTTAAATGAGCTTTAGCAAAGTTTGAGCTGCTAAATCGGTATCTTCATAAATGATGATAACCCCTGTTCGAACATGAGTAAACTCAAAACCTTGACATGACTTTCTTTGACGGCTTACGACTAATTTTAAATAATATAAACCCAATTTAGTCAAATTGGGTAACTTGATGCGAATTTCAACTTGATTTGATACCAAAAACATTTGTATCATGTATTTCCTGATTGCTGCTAAAGCTCACTGATTCCTGATTCCTGATTGCTGCAAATGAGCAAAACTATTAAGGAGGTTACCGCTTATCCAAGAGCCAGACATGATTTTCCTGTTTGACTCATTTTTAATAACTCAAGCCCGATTTAGTTAAATCGGTTAACTTGATTTGAATATATACTTGACTAATAGCAGATGCAGACGCCAATTTTAAAAACTAAAAAGGTGAAGTTTTAAGTAATTTTAAGTGACATACGAAAATCTTCATCGTACTACAGGTGCACCTAGTGAAATTGGTGATTTTTTTCTGTTATAGGAAGGCAAACAAGCAGACGGATTTCCTGATGGTAAGAAATTCACGCCGCCTAGAGACACCAAAGATGGCGATGAAGCGTTACCAACCTGAGGTCAGGATGTTAGGCCTCGAGCAAAAGTAAGTTTACCGGCTACCTTACCCTCTGAACCGGAACACGTCATGACGTTATGGCGGCAGGAATAGGTAAAGCAGTTGTACCAATCCGGGCGAGTCGCTGCGAAACTCAACCACCTAGTCAGATGTCACGGTGTTAATGATGATTAGCCTATGCTCGCCTTTTACGAGCTGCCTGGCAAGAAAGGCAGATGGTCTATTCTGCAAATCAGCCCAAGTTGAAACTAATACATTATTATAGAATAATATGATCTAGTAGGTATGTAATGATTACCTGTAAATGAGATTCACACGTAACGTAGGGGGCTTCACCTTGACAATCAGTCTCGGAACTAATGGCGTACTCCCCTATTCTCACTCCTTTTATCCTTTTATTTTGCACACAATGGGCAGCAGTCAGGATATACCGGGAGTTAATGATACTCCCACCACATAGGAACTGGAGACCTTCACCTGTTTGTTCAGATATGCACATATAAAACGATGTTGCTTAAGCTAATGTTGCATCTTCTAAGGTGTAAATATATTTAAAGAGACAAGATAATCTGTTTGCTAATAACATGCCGAATATAAGGTGGTAGAATTCTATGACAATTTGCCTGATTGGTATCACTTAATCTTCTGCAGCGACTGTCTTCACTTGCCACGATCATATTTCGGCATGAAAGATAAACAGGTGTTTAATCACGTAAAAGGCTTAAAAAATAAGCGACTTTTTTTTATTTTAAAAGTCATTAAAATTGGTTCAACCATTTAGGTGTAAGCGTGGAGCATACAAACAAATATACATACTTCAGAATTTAGGATAATAGTAGAGGTGGTTGTTATTCATAGCTTAATCTGCGAATTTAAATTTTTTTGGTTGTCCCACAGGAAATCGTTGAAATTCGCTTTTTTTCTCCAAGATTCTATTTTTTTACGAAATCTCAAAAACGTTGGGTTAACCTTTTTGATGTGAAATGCCTTTGGACAATAAATTTATATATAATTATGTATATATGCATAAATATACTAATAGTATATATACTAATAGTATATATACTAATAATAATAATACTAATTGTATATTCCTCGGAAATCTGGAGGACGTGGCTTCCTTAATGCCAAAAACCTTCATAACCGTGAAGTATACAATCTTAGAGAATACTTTCTACATGTTGAGTGTGAAATGCATCGTGATGTAGTGTCAGTGGATAATGGGCTGACTCCGGTCTCCTTAGGTAAAGAGAACTGGCATAAACCGGTGGTACTTAGCAGTCAGGATCGCTTGGACGTATGGAAGAGCAAAGAACTACATGGTCGATTTTATCAGGTACTTTATGGGCCTGATGTCGATACACAAGCATCCGTGTCTTGGTTACGATTCGGTGATCTCTTTGGTGAAACCGAAGGTTTTGCTTGTGCAATTGCAGACGAGGTTGTCAAGACGAATAACTATCGGAAATACATCATGAGGGATGGTACAGTTGACATATGTCGAGCGTGCCATCGTGCTGGTGAGTCCATTAGACAAATTATTTCTGGTTGTTCTCATCTTGCCAACGGCGAGTACTTGCACAAGCATAACCAAGTAGCCAAGATAATCCACCAGCAACTTGCTCTTCGATATGGACTTGTCGGTTTTGTGCCTTACTATAAGTATACACCGGAGCCAGTTCTTGAAAATAGCCATGCAAAGCTCTACTAGGACCGGTCTGTCATCACGGATAGGACTATTGTCGCCAATAAGCCTGACATCGTGCTGGTAGACCGATTAGAGCGCCGGGCTTTTCTTGTTGATATCACTGTCCCATGTGACGTTAACCTCGTGAAAGCCGAGAAGGAAAAAATGTCAAAATACATAGACTTGGCTCACGAGGTGACCGACATTTGGGATATTGATTCAACAACAATTGTCCCGATAGTCGTGTCAGTAAACGGTCTTATAGCAAAGAGTCTCGACCAACACCTTAAGAGACTCGCTCTGCAACCCTGGGTTACGGGCCGGATTCAGAAGGCAGCAGTTTTGGGGACGGCACGCATTGTACGGAGGTTCCTCAGTCTGTCGCCCTGACCACTGACGGTTTAGTTGTAAGACCACCGTTTTTGGTAACCTGTTTTTTATGTTTATATTTTTAATATTTTTTTTATATATATTAAATGTATATACGTAGAAAATAAGAGGCATTAAAAATAAATGATAATAATACTAATAATTTATGCTGTTTTACAACAACAATGCTAGTAATAATTTCATTAATACATTTCTCTTACGTGTTTCGTAGGAGATGAGTACCATCCATGGAAATTCGTACAATGATGCTGCAGTTCCTCCCACAATCCGTTTTCCATCAATATCCCCACATGAGTCGGGAAGTAACCCTATGTTTGGATGATCAGCAATATTATCACTTGATCCTGTGTATTCATCAAAATCTAAACAGCACACCTTAAAGTATTTATATATGAGTAAATATCATAATCTTTGCTATAGTGCTAATCACAATTGTTCCTCTTGTTTACAAGACACAGGATTAGAACACTTTTGGTCTTCTTTTGGGGTTTGTTATTTTTGTTTCTGTACAAATGGGTATATTCACACTAAGTCCCGTGCAAGGTAGGTAGATAGTATCTAGTGCAAAGTATCGTGATTACTACAGATCTGCCTACCTTCCTCTTTATTCATTACTTTTCATACTAACACGCCAGTATCGGAGGCTCTATATACTACTATCGGATAATATCCGATTTATGCCCGGTTCCTCTAATAATCGAAAAGCAATTAGTTAGTTTAACCATTCGCAGTTTGCTCAAAATAACGGAGCGTTACTCATATTTTCAAAAAATGTTTAGAAATAACCGTCGAAAACGAGCAACTGTAGTCAGCCTTACTAATCGTACAAAGTACTACCATCCGCAATCAAAACGACTTGTTTCTTGAATATAGGAAACGGGCATCAGTCGTATTGTATAAACCTATGTTGATCTGGATACCTTCTGGTTTGTCAATATTTCATCTTTTGTATGGTATTGGAAGGCAAACCCGTAGACAGATTTTCTGATGGTAAGAAATTCACGACGCCTACACACCAAAGGTGGTAATGTTGCCTTGCCAACCTGAGGCCCGGATATTAGTTCTCGAGCAAATGTAAGTTTACCGGACACGTTCCCCTCCGAACCGGAACACGTCAGCGGCATGCATTGACGTTATGGCGCCAGGAATGGGTAAGGCGGTGGTACCAATCCGGGCTTGTCGATGCCAAACTCTACCACCTAGTAGAATGTCGCGATATTTGTGAGGGTAAGCCTTTGCTCGCCTTTTACCACCTGCGTGGTAGGAAGACGGATGCAAAGCAGTCCGGAGGACGATGAAATCATTTTCCATTTTTCCTTATGACTGAAACCAACCCTTTAACTGCAATTCAACTTTTGCTCTGATCTCGTTCAAGCAAGAATAACAGCACAGATTTTCTGTAGCGCTCTTATTGCAATCACAAATTATCTCTTGAGTTACTGCTATTTCTGAGATAATCTACGACTTCTTTCGTAAAGTAACGTTGGGTAAGCACAGATTTAAGCAAAGCGAATCTCTGTTTGTAGAAACGTACCCTGTGATTTATGTACACTATTTCCTGAACACACTCTCCTTTTTATAAGCTACTACCTCATTTATGTGTGTTTGCATATTTATAATATAATAAGTGCTAACCTGTGGAACTCTGTTTCCATCGATGTATTGCCTTCCACAAAGTGCATATCTAAATAATCTTTGTGTCTCGGCGATTTTGCTATTTAATGCCAGTTCCGCTGCGTTTGGACAAGAGTAATATAAAACGCAGTCATCTCGTTCACATACCCCTGTAACAGAAATGTTGTTAATTAGCCACTCAATGTGAAATAGCACATCAAATAGATTACATTTTTGGTTTTTGTCATCACTATATATAACTAGCTGCTACCTGCGGCTTCGCCCGCGTTTTCACAGAAACCCGGTATGCGATCGGGATTAAAAATAGCCTATATGTTAATCCAGGTCACAATCTATCTGTCTTCCAAATTTCAGACAAATCCGTTCAGCCATTCGAGCGTGAAAGAGTAACAAACATCTATACATCCATACTTACAAACTTTCGCATTTATAATATTAATAGGATTAGCCGACCCGGCGAACTTCGTATCTCTTGACATTGACAGCTACTAATAGTTTGTATAGAAAAAATTAAGAATTGGTTTTTCCTATTTTCCCTGTTTTTCTTTTTATATTCTCTCTCCCGGATTGGTACCACCGCCTTACCTATTCCTGTCGCCATAACGTCATGACGTGTTCCAGTTCGGAGGGTAAGGTAGCCGGTAAACTTACTTTTGCTCGAGGCCTAACATCCCGACATCAGGTTGGCAACGAACCCTTACCACCTTTGGTGTCTCTAGGCGGCGTGAATTTCTTACCATCAGGAAATCCGTCTGTTTGTTTGCCTTCCAATATCATAAAAAAAATATGTAGAGACTGATAGGAAACTTGAGAGTAGGACATACTCGTACTACAGCGAGAGTACATTTTACAGTGACTTTTAAACGTGTCTAGTCCCAAATAATTTTAAGCCTTCGTAGCTATGATAACCAGTAGGTATAGACAAAAAATCTTACACAAACGAGTTACAAATCTAGATAAATTCATTCGAAAAACAATCATTTGACAGATAGGTATATTATGTTCTAATTATGAATGATTTTTTAACTACATTTTGTTAGAGTCCGCCACTATCTTGAAGATTTTTAGCATACCTAGTACCATAGTTCTGCCAGTTTGTAATATTTCAATTATTTATTGATAGATAGTATTATAGAATTTATTTATTGATACTGGAAGATCCGATCCTATGTTGACTTATGCCGAAATAATAATATAATGGAAAATATGTTATGATAAACATAGTATATTAAAAATTAAAAATGGGTAACTTAAAAAAATCCTAGACATAAAATTCTTTAGTACTTTAAAAAAAGAGATTTTTCCCGTTTTGTTATGGAGGCAACCCTGCATCAAATTAATTGTAATAAACCTGCGTATATTTTGATATCGTTACATTTTTTTTTTGTTATCTAATCACGTGAAAGAAACTGGCTTTGAAATACTATCTGTTTATACCTGGTAACCCAGATAAATAGCAGGCAACCCAACTTCTACACATTTTATACATCATAAACTGTAAATTGGGATAAAATTTTCTTTATCAACCTTTAATGATAAAACATTTTTTTTAATAAAAATTAATGTTTTGTCCATGATTTTTTGGGCAACTTGCTTGTAATATGTTTTCTGATATACTAAATTAGCTATAAAATAAATTTTATCCTATTATCAGCTATATGTAATGTACACCGAACTGATAAGAGTTAGCCGTTAAGGCGCCGCGTAGGTCGACCTAGTATCGTATTTTAGACAACGACATCTACGTTGTGAGTAAACATATATGACTTATTATTAAATTTTTAGTAATACATGATATTTAGGCTGTAAAAATACTTCAACCGAGCTGGGATTCCTTTACAGATTGGAATTTTGGATATAACGTTCTACTTTAGCAACATAATTCAGTGCAATAGGTATGTTAAAAATGATTTTGAAATTTCTCGTCAATATTAAAAATAAAATATTTATTTCTTGCTGTGTTTTTATTTATTTGCCGTCGTGCACAAAAAAACTGTTTAAAGTATGACTCAGTTATACCTACCTTCCTTGCATTCTTTTGTAGCCAATCAACAGCTTAAGTAGGAAATTATTTTTAAATAAGTTCTAAAGCTCTAAAATAAATTCTGATATAAAATTTACATATCTATTACTAATTATATTTATGTACATATGTATTCGTACCAAATTTCTTAAAAATAAATAAAAAATAATTTATAATTTTAAGAAAAAAATGATAATGCTTGACTTTTAAGCTACTTCTATTCTAAGTCATTCATAATCAATTAGGTTACAAAGCTTTACCTGAGCATCAAAAGGAAACAAAACAAAACATATTTGCACTAAAACTGTTAATCATTATTTTAATAGAAACAATTAATTAATGATGTGATATTATTAAATACTTACTGCCCACACTTTGGCAACCACAGCTATATACCACTAATAATAAAATTAATGATAATAAATAATAAACAACATTCACACAAAAAGTTACATAATAATTGTAATAAAGATTAATAAACATAAACAGGAAATGAACCTTGAATTTGAAATTTTCATTTTAATCAGTGCAAACATTTTATAGCTGTAAATCAATTAGAACACTAGATCTAGCGTTGCTTTAAATTGATTTACAGCTCATTTCAAAGTGAAGTTTAAGCGTAAATGAGTTTATTTTAATTACTTTGACTCAAGTTCACTGCTACCTTCTTATTTGTTTATAAGCAAGAGAATGTTTGGATTAAAGTTTGGTTCTTTGGTGCCAAGTTAATATATCA
>NJDC01000851.1:263904-277916 GCA_002245475.1 Calephelis virginiensis | reverse complement strand
CGGTAAATAAGGTAAATAATAAATAGGTCTTTGCGCGAAATAAAACTCGGTATCTTTGTTATTAAACGGGTATGACTTCATACTTTTTTACTGATATCCGTTAAGTATTTGGATTGAGGAGATAATAAATAAATAAATATTCCTGGACAAGTTACACAAATTACATGCTTGTGTTATGGGTGTAAATATTTAAGAAGATACCAGAATAAATTTAATGAACACCCAGACCCGGAAATGCAGACATCTAAAATTTGTTCATTACACAAATGCCTACCCCCGTCGGGAATCGAAACCGAGCGTCGCGGTTGATCGCTGTAGTTAGGCGTATACGCTAGCCACTTGACCAATTTTAATCCATACGCAGTAAATGAGTTATAGAAACATGATTAAAGACTTTATTGCTTAAAACATTGATAAAATGTGTGCGGATTTAGGCCTGATTCTTCAAGTCCGAATTTATTTGATATTGTGGTAACCCTAATCTAGGTAGGTATACAATGCTCAAATGTTGTCAGAAGTATCTATCTATAAACCAAAATTTCAAAAAGATTTTCATAACTCCTTGATACGAGTTTGAAGTGTTAAACTGTATCAACCCCATTAACGTTTTTCAAGGCACTTCAAATTTCTTTAAAATTTATGAACATTGTTGAGATAGAAATAAGACTAGCATTAGCTGCGCAAGCAAACTTCGTACCAACTTCCTCGTGTTTTATTAATTTTATAACTTACTTTTTTTAATGTTTTAATAGTTATTCTGCTATTTAAATACTAATACGGATACGAATCCATAAAAAATAAATACCTTTAAAATTGCTCCAGCTGTTCTCGAGTTATAAGTATTGTGAGAAACCCGACTTATTAACCGACTTTAAAAAGGAGGTTCTCAATTCAGCCGGTGTATTTTTATGTATGTGCAGTGTGTACCGATTTTGCCTAGGTTTCTGAACCGATTTGTGTAATTCTTTTTTTGTTTGATGCGGAATAATTTCGAATTGGTCTCATTAAACTTGATTCTGGTAGGCCCATTAGTTTTTATTTTATGAGCATTTTTTATCTACTTCCACCTATTGCGATGTCTATTTTTATTAAATTAAATTAAATCAAATCTCGCAAGTAAATTTGATTACAGACAGATTTAATGACAAGATTACAGACACATCGGCATTCAGCAACATGCTACACATATTATATTAAGTAAGGTTATATAAATAGCACATATAAATAATAGGTAGTATATTACCAATATTGAATATTTATTATTTTTTACTTTTTAGTTTTAAACTTGGTTTTCTAACGTACCTAGCTATTTTTATAAAATTTCTTCTTCTTCTTCTTCTTTTATAAATATGGCTTTCGATCGTTTTTCACGACTACTTTGCCAATGTCAAGTTAGTTAATTCTTATACAATATACAGTCATTAGTCACTATGTACAAAGTCATGTCAGGTCGGGTTCTTGAGTAAAGCGGTGGCTTCGTTACTCAAGCTCATTTAGTGAGATTAGACGGTAGCGAGGAAATAGATATACACACAATAGGATACACTAATTTCTTCATGATTTTTTCACTTGTGCACTTTCACTGAACAAAAATAATATAATTCCCCCCTAAATTAACCAATTTCTCTCAATATAAACACGAAATTCAATAATAATGAAAAGAATACGACCACCTTTATTCATGATGGCGCCAAAACTCCTATAAAACTTAAATAAAGTTGTATTTTAAGTAGGTGTTAGATACTAGCCGACCCTGCGAACTTCATATTGCTTGGCATTCACAGCTTCTAACAGTTTGTATGGACAAAAATAAAATTGAAGTGTGATTTTTTCCGCTTTCCCTGTAATTTACCCGGTGTTTCTCTTTATATCCTTTTCCTGATAATAACCAATACTACAAAAAAATTATTACCAAAATTGGTCCATCCGTTAAAGTTTCATGCGATGACCACACGAAATGGGAATTTATATTTAATATAGACGGACTTGGCCGTCCGTTGCTTTAGCTAAGTTTTTGTTATATTAAAATAATAATCTTGTTGGTAAGGGCCTATATATTAACCTATGAGAAAGTCAGGTCTATTATACTTAGTGGACCCGGTCCAACAAGGGGAAAAGTAATCAATCATATTATATTGAAT
This sequence comes from Calephelis virginiensis, assembly GCA_002245475.1. Lineage (NCBI taxonomy): Eukaryota > Metazoa > Arthropoda > Insecta > Lepidoptera > Riodinidae > Calephelis > Calephelis virginiensis. The sequence goes on along the minus strand of NJDC01000851.1, from coordinate 275,775 downwards.
TGTTTCCATCCCTGGTTAAACAGCCTGGACGGTTTCCAATATTAGGCGACTTAAGAACACATTAGCCGCTAACCTTTCGTTTTTGGTTGTTAACTGATAAATTAGTTTACAATAAGTTAGGTAACATATCCTTGAAGATGCTGCTAAATTGAATGTGGTTAGCTAATATTGTTAAATTGTATATATTTTTTAATGTTCTAAGTGAAACAATGCAAGTGTATTCATAAACGGTGACATTGAAAGTACAAGCAACATTTTTTAGGAACGATTCGGAATATATAACTCTTTTTATCTATGAAGTAATTAAAATTAAAAAAAGTCAATTTATACTTTTTATCTAACGCAAAATACAAGTTATGATGTAAACAAAGCATAAAACCCACTGATCGCAGTCTCATTCGCAGGCTGGTGACGTCATGGCTCGTACTAGGTACGACTTAACGTGACAATAAGTAAAGCATTTTTGCGGACTATTTTAAATAAATGTTATTAATAGTAATTTTTACAATTTGCCAATAACATTTATAAATCCCATACTTAGTCAGCCAGAAGAGCCAATCAGCGCGCTCCCCCGTTCCATGATTACTATGAAATATTGCGCTCTAAATTAAATGTCTTAAGCGCCAAATCAGTATTTTTGACACTATAAAAGTAATTTGAAAAAAAATATAAAAACTGAAACAGTTATCTTTTAGGTATGATATTTATCTATGTTTATGTTAAATCTGGTGTCGATATTTTCATAATTGAAGTAGACAGTTGGGTTTTGCTTTCAAAAAAGGGTTTTTTTTTGTTTTTTTTTCTATCGAGCAAAATGAAATGAATCGTGTTTTGGAAATACTAGTCTTATAAAGCATATTAATGTTAATCTTGTGTATTTTTGTCGCCAAGATTCATAATTGCTTTGTATGAAAAAAAAACAGTATATTGCTGACGTATTTTAGCATACATGGCCCCTTAAGCTTTCACCCCTGATATTAAAATTTGGCTGCTCCTTTCAAAGTAACCCTGTATACAAAAGTAGTCATTGTCATTGTTAAACACAACATGGATTATTTCTGATTCAAAAATCTTTGGTAGTCTGATTTTATATCTATTAAAAGTAAATTTTACAGTTAAATATAATTTTAAATGGATTCAGTCTGACACACTGAACCTTTTGTCGGCTTGACCCATGATACTCCCGTGCGGTCGCATTGAGGCATTAGCCTCTGCAATAAACATAAATATTTTTGCGTCGTTACGTTGAACCGTTCGTTCAGTAATTAAATTCCGTTGAATCTCACAAATCTTCAACCCACTCTGGCGGGACTTTTCCATCACAATAATTACAGTGGACGATGATACTTTTTAACGACCTCTTCGGTCTTTTAACGTACCCATATGAGCTGATCACTAGGATAGGTTGGGTTTCATTCCTGTACATAGATATTTGTGTTTCTGACCCAGACCCAGAAGTCTACGAGTTAGTAAGAATTTGATTGTATGTTGAAAAAGCAATTTTTATCTGACATATTTTTTTGGAACGAAGTTCCTTATTGCGCGTTGTGAAAGGAGGCTAGACAGAAAAAATTCTTACGAAAAGTTGTCACGACACTTTTTGCTATAGTAAGCTATTGTAAGCTTTGCGGATTGCGCATGTTTTTTTTTACTTTTTTTTCACGTTTCTCTGTCTGTCTCTCTCTATAAGAGAGATAGAGATATAGATTACTAGAGATTGATAGAGATTGAGAGAGAGAGGGGGGAGAGAGAACTTCGTTACATCCGGGTGTCCCTTGACACCTCTCAACTTTTTTCATTACTTATGGTAAGTAGTTAGTTGATCTATTAATATCGTTTAAAAACAAAACTAGCTCTAATTTTTATATTGATAAGTATTATTTTAGCGCTTCATTATTTAGATACCTACCTACAATAATAATAAGTAGTGTCCCTTTTTGAGCCAAAAACAGCGCTGCAGAGAATAAATACTATTGTGGGTTTCACTATATACATAAACATAGATATCGTGTCATCCGTTCTTAGCTCATTTCTTTTTAGCGTGCCTCAACAAACGTTTGCCTTAAATATATATAATAAATTTAACATAAGTATATTATATTATATTATAAATATTATACTTTAATAGTATAAACATTTTGTACATTACCAAGATTTACCAAATAACTGTTGTGCAAGTAAAAATTAACACAAATTAAAATCTTATTTATGAAATCTCGTGTCATGTAAAAATAGTATGTAATGTAAGTAATGTAAATACTAAAAATCCTCCAACAAGGTGTGACCGATTATATGTGGAGTGAGGAGTGCGCCCACAAACACCGTGACGTGATTCCGGGATACATGTGTTATTGTATTTGAGTATATTATTTTTTTTCTATTTATCCGTCTGTCCTCACTTACTCACTTTCACATTTAATTCGATAAGTTTTGCTTAAATATTAGATGTAATGAACGCCTCGTTGTGTAGTGAACGCCTTGATCGAGTGGCTAGAGTACACGCCTAACTACACCAACCAACCGCTGGGCTCGGGGTTCGATTCCCGACGGGGGCAGGCATTGATGTGATTTAAATGTCTGCATTTTCCGGATCTGTGTGTTTATTAAATTTATTCTGGTATCTTTGACTAATTAATACCCATAACACAAGCATTTTATCGTTTACTTTGGGATTAGATTAAATTTTTGTAACATGTCCAGGGATGTTAATTATTATTTATAACGTTTGTTACTTAACGCTCTCAATTTCTATTTTATATATCAAAGGAAATAAAGTAGTGGATAAAAATAAACAAAGCTAGGCTCTCATTTCTGAATATCAACATTTCCAGGTATAGCAAAAAAATACTAAATCCAAAATTTTGCAAGCTGACTGTACCAGTTTAAGTACAACTTCTGAATGAAATTATAAACAAAGCAGCTGAAACCACACATTTACAAAAGTCATCCTGTTTCGCTTCTAGAAATGTCTTTTATATTATTTTCTTTACGGCTGTAATCTGCCTTTTCTGCCATTTCGAATGACTTGTTCTTTTTCTTATGTGTAATTGAAATACATTGCCGTAATGTCCGACGGACCGGAACTCACCCCTCAAGTAGATCAGCTCGAGTTTTCATTACACGCCGTGATTTTTTTGTGAGACAGGATAATTATTCATTTTTGTAATATAAAAGTTTTCAACAGCATCGTTGTTGTATATTGCGTTTCGGACATTTGTATTCCTAAAGTTTCTTGATGTTATACGCATTTACATGTAGTTTGTAGTCCATACTTATATCAATAACGCTAAAGTCTGTCTGTCTATTGCTTTTTCATGACTAAACTGCTGAACCAGTTTTGATGAAGTTTGATATGCGTGCAGATAAAGACCCGAGTTCAAACATCGGCTGTTTTTATCAAAATCAACCTACAACGGATTATAATAGGGAGGATAAAGTTTTATATGAAAATGGTAACTATTTTAAGCCGACCAAGTCGCGGGCAAACAGCTAACCTTTTTTTGATAATAGCGCTTTTATTTTAAGCACCTACGAAACATTTTTCTTTTGATACATTTTAATTTTGTCAAACCTTCCAGTAGGTCCTGTGATCAATGGCTGTCATTTGTAAACATACTAAAGGATTTTCTAGCCCATGTCCCCGAAGAGGTAGGCAGAGGCACAACCAGGGCACCAACGACTAGCCGAAGGCACTAAGTCCCACAATGTGATAGGTAGGCACGCCTATCGCCAACTATGCGTATATCCATTCCCGGGCAACGTTATTTTTTTAGAAAAGTGAAAATAAACATTTTCTGTTTTTGTGTTGCCCGACCCTTTATGAAGTCAAGTCCGACGCCGGACCGCTACACCACCGAGGCGATTTCACACGGCTTAATTACGTCTCTTGACAAAAATAAAAGTATCTTCACGCCTATACCCCCGAAGAGGTAGGCAGAGGCACAACCAGGGCAACTACGACTAGCCGAAGTATTAAGTTCCACAATGTGATAGGTGGCAAGCCTATCTCCAACTGGGTGCATATCCAATCCCAAGCAACATTTTTTTATTAGAAAATTGGAAGAATCCAATTTTCTTTTTGTTGCCTGACCCGGGATTCGAACCCAGGACCTCATGCAGTCAAGTCCAACTACTGAACCGCTAGACCACAGAACATATATTGGAACATATAATATATGTACTAGGGCTGTTTGTGATAAGTCGCACCAATTGGTACCGCGAGCTTATTAATTGCAGCCGCCATAACGTTAGTGCTAGCCGTGGATTAATCTATAAACTTACGTAAAGAGCTTAATAATCCTAGCTTCAAAGTTCATATGCTGTGCTTAAAGTTGACATTGTTTGTGTATTATTTGCTTTATTGGCTTTTATAGTCTATTTATATTGCTTACCACCAGAAAATTTAGCTACTTTCCAAATCTACAAAAACATTTTTTTTACACACACACACACACACACACACACACACACACAACAGCCTAAGCAACAAAACCTACTTTCTGCTTTCAGTTTTATGATAAGTCAATAAAAAGAGCTGCAGTTATATCTCATACATACTTATCAGCTATTACTAGTAAGACACTGATTCAATATCACAGTCCTCAGAGAAGAAGTTGAGCATCTGCGATAGGTAATTTTAGTGGTTCGAGGGTGCTAGGACGCTGATAATTTACATTTGATGGTCTACATACTCTTTTACTAAACAACCTCTTTAAAAAAAAGGTTTTCCGTAACTTCGTAAACAACAACAAAAGCGAAAAGCGAATTTTATTTCCTCAAAATTTTAAGCGCTTAAAATTTTTCCGTGTCGCTTTATTGGTGAAAGATTTACTACGTACTTAGGCACTTCACCAGCCAATTAAATGACCTTTTTGTCATACCACAGTCACAGTAATATTGCAATTCTACCAATGACCGGTCTTGGATTTTCCTTATAAAAATCAAATTCACGTCACTTCGGTCATATTTATTTTCAGCGCCGACAATTACGGTCATTCGAAGCCGAGCGTGATGTTTCCAGTCCATTTCTCGTAATAGCGCTTTTATAACCGAAGCGTAATGAAACTCGTTTAAATATCACAAAAGTGGTTGGATTACGGTAGTCAAGCACTTTATACTGCTTAATTACAGCTCTCGACAAAAATAATTGGGAACTTGGGTGATTACAACCAGACTTAAGTCCAATTTGAGAATATTAATTGTGTAACTACTTGTCTGAGACAAATGACAGGCTGCCTTGTTTAAATATAAGTAGGATTAAATACGTATATAATAAATATGATCAAACTTCCCAAGGTATTCAAAAAATAATTAAGAAAAATATAAGATCTTATACTAATTTTTGCTAATTATTTAGGTGACCGATTTGTTAAAAGAATCGATACCTGTTACATAGTGGTAAGTGTTATAACAACACTATTATGTTAACAATCAGCACATTTCGCCCATCACCAAGGTTGACATTCCACGATCAAATCGCTTGGGTGTTATGCGAGGGTGGTGTTAAGAGTCTCCGAAACTAGCGTGTTTGTTTGAAAAGGGCAATGAATGTGGAAGAAGCCAAGCGGGTCTGCTTGGATCGTGAGGTTCGGTACGCGATACTCTCGGCCTACTTCGAAAAGGACTTGGCTGGAAGATGTGTATGCATGTATGTACATTTCGCCCACCCAGATCTAAACTGAGACAACTCAAAAATCTTGATTTTTTAATTAACACGCTAGTAAAACCGTGATATTAGAGTTGATTATTAGAGTAGGTACTCTGTGCTATATCAAGCAGTAATTGTTATGGAGACAATCTAACGGCAACAAGAGAAAGTGGCTCTGAAGTAGTATCTTCACGCCTATAACCCCAAAGAGATAAGCAGACGCACAACCAGGGCACCCACGACTACACTAAGACACTAAGTCCCACAATGTGATAGGTGACAATTGGAAAAACCAAATTTTCTTTTTGTTGAAAGTGACTCTGGAAGTAAACCAGAAAATAATTCGAATGTCCTAATAAACATTACGCACAAATTTAACATCAGACGACACCGTAGCATATACTTAGTTTTACCAGAGATTAGTAAATATATATATTGTCTTTGGTTTTACAGAGATTCTAGACAATGGTAAACACTGTTTTGCCTTCTGGACCGTAAATTTAATCCAAATTTAAGAATAATCAGAAAATGGAAACACAGTTTCCTCTAAAGCTACCATTGTTGGAAAGCGTGTTTGTAGCTATCAAGAACTCCTTTTATTGTATTTCTTTTAATTGAAAACTACAAAAAATAGAAAAATTATTTTTTTTTTTAAAACCAAAAGACCAGTAAAAGCATTGGCAGAAAATACAAGACATATTACGTAAAAGAGATAAATAGAACTTTTTTTTCACGGGCTTTTGATCCAAAAAGTGATGCAGAAATACAGACACATTTAGCATGCCAAAACCACAGGCTCTTATGTATAAACACAAAAGTTTCGGCGTGTAATTTACAGTTTCCGTAAATGCTTTAAAGTTCTGTCATAATGTAGGGAACAGGGGATAAGGATTTAGGTGCATATTTCAGTTGAAACTCACAATATTTAAAATTTTAAAACAAAACAAAATAAATTTGTTTTCATAGAAGAGAAATCATAGGAGGAATCGGTTCGAATGAAGTCCGCACCCTTGTAACTACAATAGTACTGAGTAACTACTAACTGACAAAACACATTGATATCCTATATTTAAAATTTGAAAGTTTGTATGTTTGTGTCTCACGTCTTCCCGCAAAAACTGCGGAACCAATTTTCATGAAAATTTTCACATAAGTTAAGGATAACTTGGATTAAGACGTAGAATAGATTTTCTCCCAAAAAAATGTTACTGTGGTCCCAATTAACCACGCGGGCAACGCTGCGAGTATCAGCTACTACAAAAACAAGCAAACTTTAAATTATTTTTTTTAAATCCATGAATTAGAAAACATTGTTGGTTTGAAGAAAGAGGACTTTCAATTAAAGCTACACTCAAGAATTTGAAAAAAAATATTGTAATGTTTTAAATCCAAAGTAAATTATTAATTTATTTGCAATTTTCCGCCATATAAAGTGTGCATACCAAGGTGCGACAAGATAGGAAAGACAGCGCGTTATGAATGAATGGGACTTACCCGAAGCCAAAGATCCCGAATATATTTAGTTCCACACAACAAACACACACCACTAAACAGCATGAACAATACAAACACTACTAAAACACACTACAAAACTTAAGTTTTTAATAGTGTGTATTGTTGTTGCTAATAAAGCAGTTTAGTAGAGTGGAGTGGTGTATCTGTTGTGTGGATCTGGATATATTTGGGATCCTTGAGCACCAATTCATTCATAACTCAGTTTCTTACTTGTTTTGTCGCGTCATAATACGTATACGTTTGTTTTCATTGGCAGTAAAATGATTTTTTTTTTATTTGGATTGAATTTTTTTTATTTGAATTTGCGCAAAGTTTTATTTGTTAAATTAAACAAAAACAGAACTCAATTCATAATGTATGTGAGAAATCTCTAATTCCACACGTGCAGAAGCCTAAGCTGCATAATCGTATTTAAATGTAGCTAAAAGCAGCAAATCCAAATAAGCTGTTGCTATCCATCGAACATGCAACTGCGCGTCACTGAACATTGTTCGGGAACTGAATGGAAATAAATGAGTTCATGATTTAGTGTCTACCGTATCGCATCAGAATATCAGATCACGCCGAGCCTCGTTTACGTCATGATCAATAACTTTGTTTACGCTGGAGATTAAGCTTCATTATAATAACTGTGTGAAATAATTTTCAGGACCTCTATCATCAAGCTATCGAGCTTTTAACTGGCTGAAAAAAGTTCAATTTTATATGATCGACTAATAAATTTTTTTGTGTATTTATGAACTTGAACATAAGTAAATCTACTTAATTTTTGAAGTGAAAACTTCTTTAGCGGCGTTGCGAACTTTTTTGGAATGGATAAAAACTTTTAAACTCACGTCAGATCGTCAGATCTAAAATTCGTAAGACAGCTCCTTTGCAGAATAGACCATCTGCCTTCCTGCCAGACAGCTCGTAAAAGGCGAGCATAGGCTTACCGTCACAAACACCGTGACATTTGACTAGGTGGTAGAGGTTTTGCTACCTACCATCCCGGCCTCAAGTAGACAACGCTCTATTACCATCTTTGGTATCTATAGGCGGCGTAAATTTCTTACCATCAAGAAATCTTGCTTGTTTGCCTTCCAATATTATAAAAAAACGGCGCAGGGCGCTTGCGCGAATAAGACGACGCAGGGCGCTTGTCCGAATGTTGGTGTTGTCATATTTGTATACGATAGCGCAATAAATGAATACCTACTGTGTTCTACCACATAAATGATAGTACCTACTTTCAAATTGATAATTAAAGCAATTTGTGCAAAATTATTCCCTGACCATTACAAAATATCAAAAATGTACAACGTTAATAGTCAAGTTTTCACTTCTGCCGGCATTCCCGGAGTGCAACCCGTTGTTTTTGATGGAGCGAATTTCCGAAATATTAACTTTTCTACCATATCTAATGCAACCAATAATGTAGTCCCAGGAAAACGGGGAAAAAAACTCATTTATATGTGTATTTGATGGCATATTATTTAAATAGAAGTCGTTTTTTTGCGAAATTCTGCGAAGTAAACTTATACTAAGTTCCAAATACTGCTTTCGAGGAAACATCTATTCAAATTAGGTTTGAATACATATAATTGTTTTGTTTATATACAGTAAGTAAGTATATATATCTTCATGCCCATATCCCCGACGAGATAGGCAGAGGTGCAACCAGGGCAACCAAGACTAGCCAAAGACACTAAATACAATAATATGTTAGGTGGCAAGCATATCGCCAATCGGGCAATCATCCAATCCCGGTCAACTATTTTTTATTGGAAATTGGAAAAATTCATTGTTTCTTTTTTGTTGCTTTATTCAGGAATCGAAACCGGGGCTTCATGAAGTCAAGTCCAACCCTGAACCGCTAGTTACAGCATACAAATTAGATCACAGAGCCGAAATCATTCATATCGTTATTTGACAAGACGTGTTGTCACATGTCAATCACTTGTTTGAAAAATCGACATTGATCTTTCGACTCGATGATTCGAGAACATAAAAGCTTCGTACTAGGGTTACTGATCAGGTCATTCAAACAAAAATCGTTTAACGAACAACATGATATCATTTATTAATTTTCATATTTATCCTGATAAACTGGATGTGCGAGCTTTACTGGTATTATTTTTGTTTATGTGGGATACTTTTAGCTTAATATTGCAGTGAACTATGAAATAATGACCGATTATTAAAGCTTTTGACTTTTAAATTAGTTTTAAAAGCTTTTCAAAATTGTATTTTTTATTAAAACTTCAAGTTGTTGGTAGCATACCTATCTTAACACCAAGTCCCTTGGAAGGTAAAAGGAAAGTGCCTGACTTGCTTTTTTCTCCTTATAAATTACAATTTTTATACAAACACTCCTATTTCGAAGACTCTTGCCACCACGCTGGGAAAATACCTACGCAATTTAGTCGTGAAAAATCTACCTAGGTCTTTCGGGTACTCGGGATGAATGTAGTCATCCACAATTGCATTACATATCTCTTTTGTCAAACGAAACATGCCCATTCCAATTTATTTATACACCAACACCTTCTTTTTATTCCACTTTTTCTCTGATCTCACTGCTGTAAAAACGCAGCCCGCAGCTCGCACGACGCCCTTAATAGTACATATTTTTCGGAAATTGTTAGTTTTTATATACCTACCTAAAAGCTTGAAAGCAAACATCTATTTTTAAAAAAAAACAATAATTTTCATGCTATGATATTTTTTAATAAAAAAAATAATCCTTGTTATATTTGTAACCAATTGACTTCAAACAAAATAACGGAACACATATAAGAGGTATATGACATAGGAGGCTGTAGGTAAGTGTAATGCGAGAAGTTCATTTGGCGGGCAGCCGCCTGTGCAAACTGATTAATTCTCGAGCCGTGGGCGAACACCAGAAATATTAGCTTCACGGATATGAGATTGCTAATTCCACTAATGCACCGGACAAATATCGCAAGTTTCAGTTAATCTAGCTGAGTTGCACTCAAATCATTATGCGAAACCGTTTTGTGATGCAACTGCTGAGGAGGAATTTGTTAATTATCGTCCTGTGAATTCTATAATTAGTGACGATTTCATTGATCAAAACGCAACTCAAATACGACTAATTATTAGGTTCTTACATATGAAATTGACTTTTTGTATGGGACGAACAAAAATTGAATTTTTAAAATTTATATATCTATATATCGCCTCTGTGGTCTAGCGGTTCAGTTATCGGACTTGACTGCATGAGGTCCCGGGTTCGAATCCCGAGTCGGGCAACAAAAAGAAAATTGGGTTTTTCCAATTTTCTAATTAAAAAACGTTGTTTGGGATTGGATATGTGCCCGGTTGGCGATAGGCTTGCCACCTATCACATTGTGGGACTTAGTGTCATTGGCTAATCGTGGGTGCCTTGGTTGTGCCTCTGCCTACCTCTTCGGGGATATGGGCGTGAAGATACTATATATCTATATATTAATACGTGATGCCAAAACTTATGACCCCTTTTTACGAAAATTGCGCTAACGCAGGAGCATAAAATTTGGCACACGTGCTGTCTTATTAATAAAAGCGGCGTAAATTACTCCAAGGTTTAACCATGGATTGTAGTCCTTATTACAATGTGATACAGACTATAATATCAACTTAATTTTACACCGACCTTAGTTCATGTTTATTAATAAGACGGTTAAAGTTTATGTGTAGAAGAATTGCAGAACGCTAATATTTTTCAATAACAATGCCATTAAAGTACATTAATTCAATAAATAAAACATGACCCACACTAACATGCATTTGACACACACAAACAAATATATTAATGTTAACGATAAAAGATCACAGATGGCGCACTAACTATTCAGGGAACAAAGTAGTTAGTCTTAAGAAATGAAGATGGCGTTCTTATCAACTCATGGTCGAATTTCAACCAATGGGCGACCACTAGTATGTATAAAAATGAATACCCATTTCGCGTGGTCATGGCATAACGCCTGAATGGAAGAAGCGATTTTTCTAATTTTTTTTATGTTGTGTTTATTATTGTCAGGAAATTTGCAATTGCTTACAATAAATGTGTGCCATATCGACTGGCCAGATTTAAAAAAACTATGATGAACGACACCGACACTAGTCCACCAAGCACTTACAAATAACTTTTTGCTTCCACAATAACCTTCAGTTCTTTATTATCAACATTGGTCTCCAGCCGTCCATGCCTGCCGCATTGGAACAAAAGATGCACATGTCGGAATACAATCGATTTTGAAGATAGGGTTATAAGCTTAATTCCAAAGTTTCATGTTAATCGATGCAGGTTCAAAAAATTCGGAGGTAATTCTCTTTTTTATCTTTTTGAGGGCTATATGACAAACTAATGTTAAACTGCTTCTTGGTTAATCTGTTTCACGAATAGGTTGGTTCTATGTCGATGTAAGGTTATAACGTGTAATAAGATGATATCTAGGCGCATGCAACTTTTCAGCAGAATTTTATATATGTAGATTTTTTACAACCGCTTAGTTATTTTAACTGCTTCTTTTTTTTGTTTAAAAATATAAGTATGGATTTATGTACTTACATACATATCTTCACGCCAAGTCCCTTACGGGGTAGGCAGAGAGTGTCGAGTGCCAGACCTCACTATCCTGACAAACCTGTCTTGCTTCCTTCACATTCATAACCCTTTTCATACAAACACGCCGGTTTCGGAGACTCTTGACACCACCCTCGGA
>NJDC01000851.1:241947-257161 GCA_002245475.1 Calephelis virginiensis | reverse complement strand
AATCACCTTGGTAACTCATTTAAATTCTTATATTCTCCTGATTCGCCTTGTCGTTCAAATGTACGTACTCTGTTGCGATACCCTTCTAGTCATTCTGCTGCATATTCCCATTCATTCATAGTCCATGCTGTAAGGTTGTGGAAATTCTTACCTAATGTTATTCGTGGCTGTGAAACTCTTGATTCTTTCAAGAAACATCTAAAAGAGCACTTGTTTGACATAGCTTAGATTCTCAATTCGTTCATATAATTTTACTTTAGGTATAGGTTTAGTTTAATTCTGTTTATCTGTTTTTTTTTTTTATTTTATGTGTTTTAATTCATTCAATAGTATATATTTAGTAGTTTATATATCTGTACACCAAGTTTACTTATTTTATTTTATTTAGTACTTTCCTTTTACGGGTTGGCTGGAAGAAATTTCTTTTATTAGAAATAAGCTCGCCTCTTGTACTTTGTTTTTCTTTTTACTTTTAAATATTTTTTTGTATCTAATATCAGTTGTGTACAATAAAGAGTTAATATATAATAAAATAGTATATGCAGCGCCTCCTTTATACATATATACAATATGGATGTTAAAAGTACATTGGCAATTGCCAATCCATCTATCAATTGGCATTGGAAGATTCTATTGTTTCAATATTAGTATAAAACAATCGCTACTATTTTATTTGTATCGCTTCTATGGTCTAGCTGTTCAGGTGTTGGACTTAACTTCATGAGGTCACGAGTTTGATTCCTTCTTAATATTTTTCATATAATATATGCTCTGGGTGTTTGATATAATTAGATATACGGTTGTTATTTATACTGTCATAAATTGGACATTTTTCTTAAATAACTGGACTTGATATGTCGATATTAAGTCAGCATTAACTGATTTTCATTTTAATATGGTTTTTGGTCTTGACCTTAATTTTAATGTGAATTTTAATTTTGAATTTGATTTCAAGGTTGCTTTTTAAATTTTGATTTTGTTATTAATTTTATTTTGATATTATTGTTGTTTTTAATTTATTTAACAATATTGAAATTTATTATTTTATACAATATGTTAATAATATGTAATTTATTATTTTAATTGAATCCTTATAAACAAAAAGACATCTTGCCTCTATGGTCTAGCGGTTCAGCTGTTGGACTTAACTGAATGAGGTCCCGGGTTCTAATACGGGTCGGGCAACATAAAGAAAATTTGAGTTTTCCAATTTTCTAATAAAACAAATTTTGCTCGGGATTGGATATGTGACCGGTTGGCGATAGGGTTGCCACCTATCACATTATGGGACTTAGTGTCTTCGGCTAGTAGTGGGTGCCTTGGTTGTGCCTCTGCCTAACTCTAATGGGATATGGGCGTGAAGATAATATTATTTATTCGGAATACTTACGATATATTTTTATTTTATTTGTCGATATTTAGGTCTAGTTGCACAGGCCTTGGTCACGACGGCATTGCGGCAGGGAACTCTAACTTTTTCTTACAAAAAGAAGAATTATACGGAGAGTTGATCTATCTACATCGTGAGTATCCCGTGAAAAATGTAATAACATATTAGTCCCTGTTTGTGGGATAGGATAGAGTGCAGGCCATCTGACTGGCAGTTCCTTAGCAACAAGGCTACTAGTGGTAAAGTACTGTACAGCAATTTGCAAGGGTCTTCTAGGACGTCTTGCCTATTCATGCCACTATGATACAGTGTCATGTTTCGGTGTGTAGGGTAGGGAAGTAGATTTGCACATACAAATTCCTAATTATTGCGTAAAAAAATAAGCTCAATGTCCCGCCTAAAGAACATTGACGTACCTATAACATCTAAGGTGTTTAAAGATTAAGGTTGTGTCTTACCATCAAGAGAACCATGTGTTTGTTCGTTATCGTCTCACAAAAAAAAGTTTCACAGCCAATTCAGTGGAATCAAATAAAAATATTCATTTGTGAAATACATGAGTTACATTGTAAAGAGAACTTGATTGTAATAACATAATACATTGTATAACGCTGTGGTGTTCAAATGTTTTATTAGCAAAATGAAATTTATTTATTTTATACGTTCATACAAACTTCATTTATTCAAAAATCATTAATTTTTTCACTGATCTACTTCAAAAACTGAGTTCAAAGAATAAACAAATTTCTGTTACTTTTTCCGGATTGATGATAAAAAATTAAGTATCTAGTAGTAGTAGTAGTATCACCCCGAAGAGGTAGGCAGAGGTACAACCAAGGCACCCACGACTAGCCGAAGACACTAAGTCCCACAATGTGATAGATGACAAACCTATCGCCAACCGGGCACATTTCCGATCCCGACCAACATTTTTTTTTACATTAGGAAATTGGAAAAATCCAATTTTCTTTATGTTGGCCGATCCGGGACTCGAACCCAGGACCTCATACAGTCAAGTCCAACACCCGGACCGCTTCCCTGCTATCATTATATTATATTTATATAGAAGTATCTTCACGTCTATATCCCTGAAAGATAAACAGAGGAGCACCCACGACTAGGGAAGACATTAAGTCCCACAATATGATACGCGACCAGCCTATTGCCAACTAAGCACATATTAAATCCAGGGCAACTTTTTTTTTGTTTTGTTTTTATTTTTGTTACCCAATTCGGGAATCGAACCCATTCCAACCAAGTTCATCAATGAACCGCTCGACTAAACAGGCGGCGAAATTATATATTCTTATTATTTTTATTTAATATATTTTTTCCAAAATGTAGATTTTCGAAGTGAATAATGTTTAAGGGAGTGAAGCAAGTACGGTATTGAACATTATAATATTTATTGGAGAACGAAAATTAAGGTACACAGATTTTTCCCTTATAACAAATTGTCTCCCAAATAAGTTTTCATTGGCATTTGTTCAACAGCGTGAAGTAAAAGACACTCTCGGGGGCGACTCCATTCGCTTCAAGTGCCATCTATCAAGTGTTCACTGGATTTTAGTTAAGGTTACAATTTTTAATACACCCTTCGGGACTAATTATTGTGAAATTACTAGGCCATACAGTTTTATATAATTCCTGTTTTAAATAAATCCATCATTTAAAATAAAGAATTTATGAAATACTTTCGAGTTTTTGTTAACAACTTTATATGAGTAGCGCTGCGACGACTCGTGCAGATAAAACATATAAATTTCCCTCGAAAAACTAGAAAAAATGATTAAACCCCAAAGAAAACAAATTATATTATGCACAAGCGTAATGTATAACAAATAAAATGAAGTATCTTCACGCCCATATCCCTAAAGAGGTAGCAGAGAGGCACAACCAGGGCACCCACGACTAGCCGAAGACACTAAGTCCCATAATGTGATAGGTGGCAACCCTATCGCCAACCGGTCACATATCCAATCCCGAGCAACATATTTTTTTAATTAGAAAACTCAAATTTTCTTTATGTTGCCCGACCCGTTATTCGAACCCGGGACCTCATTCAGTCAAATCCAACACCTGAACCGCTAGACCATAGAGTCGCCTCAAATAAAATAGTAGCGATTGTTTTATACTAATATTGAAACAATAGAATCTTCTAAGTAAGAGGTATTAGATTGCCAATGTACTTTTAACATTTATATTGTATATATGTATAAAGGAGGCGCTGCATATACTACTTTTACTCAAACTTATAAAACATGTAAAAACACCTAATTTCGTCACGAAGGTATTATATTTTAAATTCCATATAAATAACCAACACATTTATGCATTTATTACGTTAAAATGTATGAAAACTACATCTACAAACACAAATGTTCAAATTTAATTTAAAAAATAACCGTTAGTTTTTCTAGTGTTTTTAGTGTAAAGAATTGGCTTTTAAAAAAATCGTTTGACAAAAGAGAAGAATAAATACACTCCATTATTTAGTTTTTGTGATCACATAATACAAAGTTCCGTTAATGTTGCTTATGAAGAAGTACACATACATGTTAAAATGTTAAAGTTCGGGCTATAGAATTTCTGATGAAATGCCGGAATTCAGGGCACTATGTTCGGGTGAGTGCTTAGCGCCTTTGAAGTAGTGACCTGTGCTAACTTTGTTTTGTTGTAACTGTGGTAAGGGCCCTTGCCGACTAGACAACATTACAAACGTGCTATATAACACATTTATTTCTATGCTGTAAAATTTTAGATTTAGTACCAGGAATATTGAAAAAAACAAGTATGATCTAATTCATTTTTATGTATGTTGTCGATCTCAAAAATATTAAGGGGATGATTTATTGTTTTTGCAATATTACAAGCATTTTTGTTAAAATCATTATGTTTAAAAACTGTTGATAATATTTTTATTAAAGACGGAAATTAGATACTTTTTGTTATAATCGCGTAAACTAAAAGCGGGTATAACTATTAAATAACTATATTTTTTATTTTTCACTTAATACATACATTTTAAAAGAAAATAATAAAACTCCAAAAGGATAGCTCTAAAGTCCAGATAGTCAAAATAATGTAAGCAAATAAGTAACATCTTTAGTTATACAAATACAAGGTAAATAAGCATGGGAAAGAGCACTCACTCGATGGACTCACTTTTTACAAAAAATTAGGCCATATCACGACAAAAAAAAAATTAGACGAATGTTTGACTAAACACTGTCTCAAATTGACGTGCAATTATTAAGATGCGACACGTGAATGACGAGGCAGCTGTTATTGGTTGAGAATCAATTTTGGAGAGTGTTTAGAAAAACATGTGTTCAACGAGTGTTTAATTTTTTTGTATTCAGACGGAAAGAGTCCACCATGGTGTACACAACACTTGCAATGGAAAAACATTGCCAAGAAAGTGATATTCAGGATACTAATATTTTTCCCAACACAGGGAAAAACATTAATTAGTCCGGGCTCCTTGACAGATTAGACCATCTGCTTTCCTGCCAGGCGGCTCGTAAAAGGCGAGCATGGGCTTACCATCACTAACACCGTGACAAATGTCTAGGTGGTACAGTTTCGCAGCGACTCACCCAGATTAGTACCATCCGGTGTTTCGGTTTGAAGGATAAGGTAGCCGGTAAACTTACTTTTGCTCGAGGCCTTACATCCCGGCCTCAGACGCACAATTACCATTTTTGGTGTCTGTAGGCAGCGTGAATTTCTTACCATCAAGAAATGCGTCTGCTTGTTTGGGTTCAATATCATAAAAAAAATTAACTTATAACCAATTATATCTCTCCATCGCATTATCATCTCTATCTATATATCAATTATAGCTGCTTCATCGACACAACCACGACCTCTCTGACAAGAGTGCCTGACTTAAAGTTCTGAGTGATTCGGGTACGCTAAGTAGACTAGGCCATCCGCTTCTCTGTCTCTTAACACAGGTTGGTTGAAATATACGTAATCGCTAACAAAACCGTCTCTCTAACAAAAAAGAGGTCGTAGAATACTATGCAGTAACTTGCCCGAATAGGAATCCACCGCTTTGTCTATTCCTGACGCCATAATGACGTCATGTTCCGCCCCGGAGGGTAGAGCAGCCAGTAAACTTGCGCAATAGGCCTAACACCTAAAAACAGTGACGCCCCTATAACATCTATGGTGTGTATATGCAAATAACTCTTACCATCAGGAGGACCTTCAGGTGTGCTTGTTCGCTGAGCTCTCACATAAAAAAAGACACATCGAAAACTTTCCTAAATGTCACATTACTTAATTTTTTTTTTAATTTTTTTTTATGATATTGGAAGGCAAACAAGCAGACGGATTTCCTGATGTTAAGAAATTCACGCCACCTAGAGACACCAAAGGTGGTAATGGTGCGTTGCCAACCTGAGGCTGGGATGTTAGGCCTAGAGCAAAAGTAAGTTTACCGGCTACCTTACCCTCCGAACCGGAACACGTCATGACGCTATGGCGGCAGGAATAGGTAAGGCGGTGGTACCAATCCGGACGAGTCGCTGCTAAACTCTACCACCTAGTCAGATGTCACGGTGTTAGTGACGGTGAGCCTATGCTCGCCTTTTACGAACTGCCTGGCAAGGAAGGCAGATGGTCTATTCTACAAAGGAGCCCGGACCAACACGGGCAAATTACCAGAATAATCAAGTTTTTAAAACATTTCATCCATGTGGTTTAAATCATGCCTCTTTCATCAATATCTTCTACAATAGTTTCAATATGTTCATAGATAAATTATTTTGTATTAGTATATTCTTGCAAACAAACTTATCAATGCCATAAAACAAAATAAAAAACTACTAAATGTAAAAAATAAAATCAATAAATTTCCCAGATGTTTACCAAAGAAACCCCACTTGAAAGCGAAAATGTACTTGTAACTTGATGCTCTCAAAAGATAAACATAATTTTAAAGATATCGGTGTTATCTTACGCGAATTAAACACAACCAACTCAGTAAAATTCCTGGGTTTATATTTTAACAGTTTAATTTAATTTTGAAACTTGGTTTTAGTTGTGTGTTGTCATTATTGATTAAAACATTACATTTAAAGAAATTATCTGCTATCGGTACCAATATAAACTAGTTTTTATTGTTGTACATACAAAATAAATACTGGTTTTCTACTTTAAATATATAACAAAATGTATCTTCACGCCCATATACGCGTAGAATTTGGCATAGGCACAAGCAGAACACCCACGACTAGCCGAAAACACTAAGCTCCCCAATGTCATAGGTGGAAAGCTTATGGCCAACCGGGTACATCCAATCCCGGGCAACGTTTTTCATATAAGAAAATTGAAAATACACATTTTTTGTTGCCCAGCCTGGAGATTAAACCCGGAAACTGTTGAAGGAGTCCTGGACCGGGACCGCTGGACCACACAGGAGATTTAAACACAATTTAATACATTATTTCATACATCTATCTCAGGTGCTGATAAGCCGGGCTCTTTTCCGGGCCAACTCCTTTACAATTTGCGTCAGTGATAAAGTAGCATGGTACTCAGCAACAACATCAGACATTTTTCAAAATTAGAATACCCAAATAATTACAAAAAACTACAACTGGGCTTTCAACATCTTTGGTTTTCTATTTCTTGCCAACGGACACCAGACGTGCTTGGTTGCCTTCCAATTCTATAAAAATATCATTATCATTATTATCCATCTTCTTTTTTTCTATCTCTATACGTATAAAAAAATCCCTATGGTCATCGCATCACTCCTGAAAGGCTGGACCAATTTTGTTAATTATTTTTTGTTGTGTTGGTTACAGTCAGGAAAAAGTTTTTATCAAGAGAAAATCTTGGAAAATGGCAGGGAAAATGGGAAAAAACAAAACTTTATTTTTTTAATACAAACTATTAGTAGCTGCTAATGTCAAGCAATACGATCACCCCTGAACGGATGGACCAATTTCGCTAATTTTTTTTTAAATGTTTTTTGTTCTGATGTAAAGTTCTCATATAGAGAAAAACTGGTAAAATTCTTGTTAAAGTAGGAACAACAATACCTACTTAAAAAGGTAAGTATTATCTTACATAAGAAGTCGCTTGCTGCTTGCAGCTGCCGCGCGTGACCTGCATACTCTGCGACATCGCTGCTCTATCACCGTAATATGGATATTATAATACTGCCGTGATAATTTTTTTTATGATGTTGGAAGGCAAACAAGCAGACGGATTTCCTAATGGTAAGAAATTCACGCCGCCTAGAGACACCAAAGGTGGTAATGGTGCGTTGCTAAACTGAGGCCGGGATGTTAGGCCTTGAGCAAAAGTAATTTTATCGGCTACCTTACCCACCAAATCGGAACACGTCATGACGTTCTGCCGACAGGAATGGGTAAGGCGGTGGTACCAATCCGGGTGAGTCGCTGCGAAACTCTACCAGCTAGTCATATTAATATCCGATTCTAATATTTGTTATTTTATGAACATTTATTTTTTTAAATACAAAACTGTTAGTAGTTGTTAATGTTCATCGATAAGAAGTTCCCCAGGTAGGCTAGTCAAGTAAATAAAAGTGAATCCCCATTTGCCTTAATCTTATAAAAATCAATATACATAGTCAGGACAGGACAACATCTATCGGCTCAGCTAGTTACACAATAAAATCTTTGAAACACAAAATCTCGTTAAAATATAAAACCAAAACGAGACATAGCGTCGTCTTAAAATATGAACTCGCTGGAGGAACGTGAACGAAGGTTTAATGGTTTCGCCTTGATCCAGAGCGAGTTGAGAGCATAGTTACACGACTAGATTTATTAGTTCAATTACCCTGGCCCTGTTATACTCCAGACTTGAACATAGACGCCAACAAGTAAATTCTGCACAGGTTGCTAGTACATCCTTTCTTTCGTCTTTTAATAGGTTTTTCCCGAATGGAAGGTAGTTTCTCTTTAAAACTAGCTTTTATCCAACTATTATTTACCAATTTTAAATGTTTTATACGTTACAATTTTAAGCAGGTACTTATTCAGTTATAGATTAACTGGTATTATAGACCGCTTTTCGTAAAGAATCCATATCACTACATAGCATAAAATATAGTCGCTTTCTCTGTCCCTATGTCCCTTTGTATGCTTAAATCTTTAAAACTACGAAACTGATTTTAATGTGTTTTTTAATAGATAAAGAGATTGAAGAAGAAGGTTTATAGGAATATTTTATACCCGCGCAAAGACGGAGCGGGTCAATAATTAAAATATAATTTATAACAAAATTTCTCATGTTTAAAGTGACTCAGTTTAAAATCAATGCGCTAAAGCATTTTGAGAATATACTCTAGAATTAAATGATATGGAGAGTATATACAGGTTCAAATATGATCTGTCTTCGTCGGACTTGACTTCTTGAGGTCCCGGGTTTGATCCCTGGGTTGAACAACAAAAAAAATAGAAAAAATGTAGTTTCAATTTTAAAATAAAATTATCGCTGCCCGGGATTGGATATGTGCCCGGTTGGCGATAGGCTTGCCACCTATCACATTGTGGGACTTAGTGTATTAGGCTAGTCGTGTATGTCCTGGTTGTGCCTCTGCCTACTCACTTAGGGATATGAGCATGAGATAATTTTCTTTTTAAATTACCTGCATACAGGCGAGTGCATGATAAATAGATACTAAATTTTAAATTGTCATGAAACTGACGAAAATGAAGTCGAGTATTATCATGCTCATATCCCTCTAGATGTGGGCAGAGAAACAACCATTGTAAATCCTACAATATGATATTCGGTGAGCATAAGGTGGCACATATCCGGTTCCGGACAACGTTGTTTTTATTTGAAAATGGAAAAAACACATTTTCTTTTTGTTGCTCGTAGCGTGCAAGTATCGAATTACATTATATAGTGTTTGTGTGGGTGAGAGCTGCATGGACCACAAACACCCTCTGTCGATACAACTTGGCCAACTTTCAAATTTGTGGGTTGGCGCTTTTAGAGCTACACTCATCCCTATACAGCTTTACATACAAAATGGAGGGACCTAGATGCTTCCATCATACTCCAAGAGCCTGTAATGAATTTTCGTTAAGTTATAAACTAGTTTAGTTTTGGTATTAAGTTGTTCTATAATATACATTAAACAGTCATGGAACTTAGAATCGCTAACCATTTATGACTAGCCGACCCTGTGAACTTCATATCGCATGATATTAACAGCTACTAACAGTTTGCACAGATTTGCAAGCATTGTTTTCCCCACTTTTCCTGTTGTTTTCCAGGTTTTTCTTTTCATAAGCATCTTCTCCTGACAATAACCAACACAACAAAAAAAGAATTAGCAAAATTGGTATATTCTTACAGGCGTGATGCGATGACCACGGGAAACAGGGATTCATTTTTATATAACTACATACTATAAAACAAAGTCACTTCCTCTGTCCCTATGTCCTTTTGTGTAGTTAAATCTTTAAAATTACGCAACAGATTTTTGTACTTTTTGGAAATGAAAATGAAATTTATTTATTTGCTGAATACGTGTGTTTAAAAGTTGTTACAGAATACTTATTCGTACCAACATTACAATACATATACAATAGTTTAAAAAACAATATTTTATTGTAAAATTAAATGTCTCTGTGGTCTAGCGGTCCAAGTGTTGGACTTGACTTTATGACGACCCGAGTTGGAATCCCGGGTCGGGCAACAAAAAGAAAAAGTGGTATTTCCAATTTTCTTATAAAAAAATGTTGCTCGGGATTGGATACGTGCCCGGTTGGCGATAGGCTTGCCACCTATCACGTTGTGGATCTTAGTGTCTTCGACTAGTTGTGGGTGCCCTGGTTGTGCCTCGGCCAACCCCTTCGGGGATATAAGCGTGAAAATACTTACTTTTTTTAAAAGCTTTTATTTAACTTGCAATGTATGTATGTTAGTTCGGGTGGCATCTTTGAACTTAATTTTGAGGCAGATATCTTCAACCAAATGAGCTGAAATTTTGTTTACACGTTTAGTTTGGATGACAATGCACGATAAAATACGTGACGTCATTCTAAAATCAATATGGCGTACCATCCAAAATGGAGGTATAGTTATTTTTAATGCATTTCTACAATATGGGTATCAAATGAAAGGGCTTTGCTGAAAATAATAAGAAATAATGTGACAATAAGACTTAAGCAAGATGCTCGATGACCTCGATAGAGTTTCTCAACAGGTGGGTCTTAGGATGAACTTGGACAAGACGAAAGTCAGGTTCAACATTCATGTTGCATCTATACCAGTTCACATTGAGAACTCAATTCTTGAAGTTGTTGATCAGAATATGTACCTAGGTAAAACTGTTCAGTTAGGTAAATCCTACTTCAAGAAAGTGGTCAATCGCCGAATCCAAATCGGATGGGCAGCGTTCGGAAAGTCAAAGGGTATCATTTTGTCCAAATTACCGCAAAGCCTAAAGTCTTCGATCAGTGTTTGTTACCGGTGATGACATACGGGACTGAGACTTGGGAGCTAAATTTGGGCCTCTTAAATAAGCTCAGAGTCGCTCAGCGTGCTATGGAGAGAGCTATGCTCGTTGTTTTTCAGCGAGATATGATCCGTAATTCGGTGATCCGCAAGAGAACGAGAGAAACAGACATCAGACCGTCCGTCTAGAGAGTCAGCAAGCTGAAGTGGCAATGGACTGGCCAAATTGCTCGCAGAATCGATAACCGATGGGGAAGGTTCTCGAGTGGAGGCCCCGCACCGGAGGACGTAGTGTTGGACAACCTCCCACCCGGTGGGCTGATGATTTGATCAAAGTCGCGGGGAGTCGCTGGTTGCAAGCGGCTGGTGATCGTGACATGTGGCGCTATTTGGGGGAGACCTATGTCTAACAGTGGACGTTCTCCGGCTGATGATGATGATAAATGTGACATCGCTTTAAATCCAATGTGGTGCAAAGTTTTTTGTGCTTTCCTGTAATGAAAGGAATTGCTTAGAAAAAAAATTTTTGAAACAATTTTTAAGTCATTAACATCTTATTTTTTAATTTGATTAACTTTGATTTAGTTATTTGGAGGAATGGTCGCTATCTGCATTAATCTGCAACCTTTCTAGGGGAACGACAACGCTGAAATCAAACCCCAGGCTCAAGTAAGCTATAAGCTGAAATAAGTGGCGCATTCTTCCAAACAACCAAGACAAGGAAGGCTGTGACAAGGGCTTGACATCGGGGTTTAGCATGATGTCATAAACGTACCACCTCAAAGCACCTGCGCATACCTTGTTGTTTATTAGCTTTTACCCTTCGAAACGGTTTTCACCTGTGTTGGTCGGGGCGCCTTTGCAGAATGGACCATCTGCCTTACTGTGCAAGGCAGCTCGCAAAAGGCGAGCACAGGCTTATCTTTACTAACACCGTGCCAACTGACTAGGTGGTAGGGTTTCGGTGCGACTCGTTCGTATTGGTACTACCTTGGTGGGTAGCTATTCTTACTGCCATAACGACAGCGCTTGCTGTTGACGTGTTCCGGTTCAGTGTTTAAGGTAGCCGGTAACTTACTTATGCTCAATGTCTTACATCCCGGTCTAAGGTTGGCAACGAACCATTATCACCTTTGGTGCCTCTAGGTGGCGTGAATTTCTTGCCATTAGAAAATCTGTTTGCTTGTTTGCCTTTCAATGTCATAAAAAACGGAGCTCTGGAATGCTCAACAAGTAGGGTAAGATGATAAGAAGGTCTCCTTGTTAAAGAACGGGATTGTTCGAAATTAACCGGCAAACGACCTTGCAAATATTATGCCTGAAAAGAGATGATCAGACTAACAAACGCCAGCCAGTAAGCCAGCGATAACTAAAAAGTACAAAATAAATTAAAATAAAAAAAAAACTTTTTTAGAACAAGCTTTTATTTAAATGCTTCAAAAAGAAGAAAATAATATTTTTCTTTTAAAATATTAACTATGAACTTACAGCCTCATTATACTCAACTTATATGACTATATTTAAAAAGCTTGTCCTAAAAAAAAATTATTTTAATTTTAAATTATTATTAAGAAAATTTGTAAGGCACTCTACAAAACTTTCAAGAAGAACTAAGCAACTACTGAAAAATCGTATTACGCTCTGTGACTATAAAAGCGTATTACAACGTAAAACTGGGTATTTACTATTTTTACGAAGCACGATAAAATAAAATTTAATGAGTATGAACGTGCTGAAATTAGGAAAAGCGAGAAACTAGCACGAACAATACAGCTTTAATCACTATAAAGTGTAACATTAAATTGGTTTAATCAATTCTAAAAATAATAAAAAACGCATCATACATAACATTCATATTAATAACTTAGAGGTTGAAGTTTTAAACTAAGTATAAATAGTTCCCTACTTTTTTTATTAAACATATTTTAGTTTTCATTTTGAACAATTGAAAATGGTTTACGTTTTAGGACCTCAACTTTTGAATATTTATTCAATACCGGATCATTCTCAGTTCTGTTCTAGCAACTCGCCGTTAACATCTTGGGTATCTATAGACTACCTTACCTACAGGTATTCTATTAACTTGTTTGCATTCCAATATTACAAAGAGGTTAGACCTTAAAACTCAAATTATTTGTCTTGCTATATTGTCTTTAAATAAAATAAAACTGATTTCGATCGGATGTTACTTAAATAATTTAAGGTTGAGGTCCCAAGACGTAGACGTTTTTTTATTGTTTAATAAAGAACGAATAACTATGATCAGGTGAATAAAATAGGTATATGAACAAGTTTAAGTAGCTTTTATGCTTTTGTAACGAATACACTCCGTAGTACGTTTTTCGTCTCGTAGCTGCTGCTGGCTGCTACAAGATTTGCAACGTAGAACATTTAAATAATATTCCATCTAACGCCTTCGTGGTCTAGCAGTTCAGTTATTGAACTTGACTGCATGAGGTCCCGGGTTCGAATCCCGGGTCGGACAACAAAAAGAAAATTTGGTTATTCCAGTTTTCTAAATAAAAATATAAATGTTGCTCGGGATTGGATATGTGCCCGGTGGGCGATAGGCTTTTGCCACCTATCACATTATGGGACTTAGTGTCTTCGGCTAGTCGTGGCTGCCCTGGTCGTGCCTCTTCCTACCTTTTCGGGAATATGCACGTGAAGATACTTTTTTTATTTATGAATCCAGGTTTATCAGCTCACTTACGTAAATCATATGGATGTTGTATTTACAGTAACGGATGAAATTTAATTTTATGACACTTAGGGCCACCTGCACGTTCCTGAGTTAAATTCAATGAGTTAAACTGTCAAATATTAAGTGATAGAATCCCATAGAAAAGCTAACTTAAGTTTAAATACTTAACCTGGGAACGTGCAAGTGGGCCTTATAAGAGTATTTTAATAATACTGTTATAGATATCGCAGATTTCACTAACTTTCTAGGAATAAGAAAATAATAAATTTGGCAGTTGGACATCGTATATCGATTGTCTTAGTAATAAAATTGCTAAGTTTGTATATGTATTAAAAAGAATAACAGAAGTGACAGGCTTGAATAACAATTGATCTTTCTTAACTAATTTTAGACGTATTATAGAACTAAGTAGAATGTTTAGAGTACAAAATAAATGTATATGGGCGACATGTTGTGTTAATTAGTTACATTCATGCAAATTACTTTTAAAATCAAATTTTCACTTTACCTTGCTTATATCATATCTTGGCTGTATGTCTATTAGTAAAAAAAAACATCAACATTTGTTTCAAGCAAATGCTGAAGTATTAGGAATTACACATTTCGGTAATGATGAGAAAATTCATGTTCCTAATCAAAAACTTAATAATGATAAAAAAAATGTATATTATATTTCCATTCGTATACATAACAAACTTCCTAATATTTAATCTTGTATCACTTCCTACAAAAAGAATGTACTTGATTTGCTGTTAGAAAAAACTTTATATTTTAGTGTAAAAGATTTTCTTGATTAATAATAATAAACAATTAATAATTATTGCTGGAAAGTTTCATTTGCCGTTTCTTTTTCTTACTGACTAGGGTTGGAAACGGTAGCAGTGTATGGAAAATAGGATTAAAATTAATCTATCTTTAAAATTGTTTGTAGTATCAAGCTTATTAAATATTTAAATATGTGCTGCTACTAAAAGGTCAAAATACATATTATATAAATATTTGATTTCTATAAATTTATATTATTAATAATATTAAATATTTGCACACTGCAATGTGGTAGAATAATATGTTAGTATGGTTAAATATTATTGTAACAACTTTTAACACACATATTACACAAATAAATTCTATTTAATTTCAAAGATCGACAGTAAAGAATAACTCTGATCTGATGCATTATTTTCGCAAGTTTGTGACGTTTTGCATGCAATTGTTATATTATAAAAAACGAATTAAATGTTGACCATACAGCATTTTTAATTATTATGAGATGTGATATTATATGACAACGACTTTTCGCAATGATGCAATTTATTTAGAAACACTTGTACTTTCCACAACATATTTTATTATTTTTTATATAAACCATAAAAGTAAAAAATAATAAAATATATTGTGGAAAGTACAAGTGTTTCTAAATAAGTTGCATCAAGAATGGAATCCCTCCAAGCACCGACGATAAGAAGTATAGAATCTACTTTTCTCAATACATATATATGAAGTAAGAATTACCTAAATGCTTTTTGAACTCCAACCAATTTACATCTCCACATACGTTCGAAATCTCGATAAGGAATTCCGTAGATAGTTAATCATAATATTTGCTACGTCCACAATTGGGTTTAATTTTTAGCGCGGAATTATTCAGAACGCATGTAGCC
>NJDC01000851.1:216727-232426 GCA_002245475.1 Calephelis virginiensis | reverse complement strand
AAACTCCGCCTGTGTCGGCCTCTGTCGAAAAGACAAAACAAAAAATCGAAACACGACACTTAGCAACTTATTTACTTTAATTATTTGTCATTTCCATTTTCTGGGTAATAAAATAAAAAAAATATATACGGCAAAGTAGGTTACTTAAATTGTTTGAATCCAGAGAAATAACTGGAAACCGTCCAACCACAGTTTTAAAGCTACGACTGCATTTTGGATACAAATTTCATGTTTCAAGTAAAAAGGTTCAGAATCCATTAAGAAATAATTATTTAACATTTGGCATTTGCAGTACTACAATTACTTAAAATATTTCAAAAATAATAGATAGTCAGATTAAACAGTAAGCAATTAAGTCTATTTTATGTAACAAAATAGAAGACAAGCACATGGCTCTCTTGTTGAGAAAAGACGCCATAGATAGTCCTGTGACTGTGATTTTTGGTCAAATGTGCAAGTTTACCGGATACCCTAACCTTCGGACCGGAACATGAGACTGTCATTGTGTCGGCAGAGATAGATAAGGCGGTGACTCTCTACCCCGACGAGTTGGAGCATGAAACTGTACTACCAATGGTCTTCTTGGTAATGACCTATTTAACTTTTACTCGCTTCTTTCGAGCTGCCTGGAAGGAAGGTAGATGGTATATTAGTACATTTTATATAGATATATTTTACAGGGAGCCCGGTCCAACACAAGGTAAAATACACATAACATATTAAACATGTGTCCATCTGTTAAGTTCGCCTCTCTGGTCTAGCGGTCCGACGTCGGACTTGACTTCTTGATGTCCCTGGTTCGATTCGCGGGTCAGGCAAGAAAAAGAAAATTAATAATTATTTTTAATTTTCTAATAAAAATAACGTTGCCCGGGATTGGATATGTGACCTATTGGCATCACTTTCTGGGTCTTAGTGTCTTCGGCTGGTCGTGGGTTGTGCCTTTGCCTACACCTTCGGGGATAGAGGCGTGAAGATACTACTACTATTACTACATCTTAAGTTAGAACTAAACATGACCGTTGTCGAGACTAAATTGCATTTTTTTAAACTATCGCACATTTCTATTTATTGTCCGCCACTGAAAAAAATTATCGCGAGGAAAATATCACCCTTTACTGAAAATAGAATCTATACTTGCTATCGTCGGCACTTGGTGGAATTCCATTGTATACACACATTTTTGAGGTGAATGCTTGTACTTTTCCACTATACACTTTATTTAATATTTTATGTTACTCTATAGCCAACCGGTTTCACTTTTTACAGCATCATTAGGGCTTTGTAACTAAAGATTTTTTTGTGACGGTATCGTCAGTAACTTCCAGCCAAATAGGTTCTGAACGTTAAAATAAACTGAATTTTTATCTTTAATTACAAAGCCCTGATGATGATGTAAAAAGTAAACCGGTTGGTTATAGAGTAACATAAAGTATTAATTAAAGTGTAAAGTAAAAAAATACAAGCGTTCACCTCAAAAATGTGTGTTCACCCTTTATTGAACTTTAATATTTAATGGAAGTAAAATGTTTGCAGGTAGTTACTACTATTAAGCCATAATACATCTATGGTGGCTGAAAACCGAGCTTATCTTTTACAGTGCATTGAATAAATAAATACAGTATTATTGTAGTATAAATAAAAAAATAAATATTTTGGCAGAATTTATTAAAAAAATATCATATCATGGTCGAGTATGATACGTTATTATAAGGCTCATTTCTGTCCTGTCATATTGTATTTTTTTTTTATAGAAGAGGAGGCAAACGAGCAAGTGGGTCATCTGATGGAAAGTGATCACCTCCACCCACGGACATCCGCAACACCAGGAGTATCACAGATGCGTTGCCGACCTTTAAGGAATGAGTACGCTCTTTTCTTGAAGGTTCCTAAGTCCTAATTGTTTGGGAATACTGCCCTCGGTAACTGATTCCACAAAGGTGTTATACAGGGTAAAAATGCCTTCGGAATCGCACAGTTGTACGACCGCCACGCATCGAGATGATGGGCATGATACCTTAAGCCCTGATGCGATGTCCGAAGGTGGAAATCAGCGGCTGGAATCAAACCAAACAACTCCTCAGAGCATTCCCCATGATAGATGCGGTAGAAAACACTGAGTGACCCAACATCTCTACGCAACGCTAAAGAATCAAGCCGATTGGTAATTGCCCGGTCATTGACAATTTGAATTGCTCTACGTTGAATGTGGTTAAACGGAAGGAGCTGGTATTGTGGAGCCCCTGCCCAAAGTTGAGAACAGTATTCCATATGAGGCCGAATTTGCGCTTTATATAGTTGTAAGCGATGGGCTGGCTTGAAATACTGTCTCGCTTTACTGAGCACACCAAGTTTTTTAAAGGCTATTTTAGCCTTCTCCTCCAGATGACCACAAAATTGAACAGTACTCGAAATGTCAACGCCGAGTATACCAATGCAGGCTGTGGCAGAAAGGGAAACGCTCTCAAATCGAGGAAATGCGACAAAGGGAGTCTTTTTAGCGTTTTTAGCGTACCGCCTGCATTACCACTAATGCAGGTGGTACCCCCCTGGGGACTAAAACTTTGAATTTGTGGCTCCATTATAATATGAGGGGGGAGGGGGAGTGGGCATCCGGGACTCTCACCAACCAGGCGAAACGTAGCAGCAACGCCGCTACTTCACGCCGGTCTTAAGTGAGAGAGTTGTACGTCCCCGGACGTGCCGGCCCATTAAGCTGCAGCTATACAGGCAAGCAGCATGGCACTACCACTCGGAAAGGTGACTGATTGCACTAGTGGAACAACTCAAAAACCCCAAGTTTTTGAACCGTCCCACCAGTGGGCGATGGGGTCGTCACGTCCCGACGCCGTCAAAGTCAAAATATCTTCGTTTACTTTAATACACACTATTAAAAGTGTAGCACATTACAATTAATATTGCAGGTTTTATTCAGACGTTCCAGATAAGCCTTTTACATAAATTTTGTGCAAGTGCACCCACGGAGTTTAAAATGTCGCGTTCAGATTGCACCTGCAACCACACTTGTGCTACATTTTAAGAATATCGCAGCGACCTACTTCGTTGATGTTTCTATTTCCCAGACCTTACAATCAAAATCTTAGCAGTAGGCATTTCGTGTATACTATCATAGAAATTCCTCCATTAAAAATACTTGTCTAAACATTTGGTTATTTTTATTATGCTTTTACTAAAAATGAGTAAAAGACACATACATACCTTTACGCCATGTATTATGGAGTAGAGAGTATCAAGCGCCGAACCTTACGATCCTGACAAACCTGTCTGGCTTCCTTCACATTCATTACCCTTTTCTTACAAACATGGGTAAAAGATAAGTCAGATTTATTAGAAAATGATACCATAACAGATTCTTTTCCTTAACAAACTTTACTTTTTAAATCCTGATGGAATAAGGGAGGTTTTATAAATTTGGATTGAGTATGTGTGTCTGCCTGTGGCTTCATAGCGCTTAAGCGAATAGACTGAATTTAATGCAGTTTTTTTATTTGAAAGCGATCGAGATGATCCTAAACTACAATTAATTATTTATTAGTAGTACGTTAGTATTTCCAAAGAGGTAGGCAAAGGTACAACCACCCCGGTTGTTTTTTTGCCTACCCCTAGCCACGACTAGCCGAAAACACTAAGACCCAAAATATCATAGGTGGCAAACCCTTTGTGAACCTTCAATTTATTATTATAATGTTCATAATGTTGTAATTACTCGTGTAAAACGAAGTGCGTTTATTCATTTATATCTAAAGTGTAAAAAATAAATGTAAGAGACGCGGCATATTCAGATTTTCATTTATTTTAAATTGGAGTCAAAGTGACTATGCTAGATTGAAGCATTAGGTACGAGAGTACAATTTAAAACAAAATTTGGGAAAAAAATAAAAAAGTTGGTGACATACAAAGACCTATTCATCAATGTAATAAATGTTATGTTATCGCCTCTGTGGTCTAGCGGTCTGGGTGTTGGACTTGACTGCATGAGGTCCCGGGTTCGAATCCCGGGTCAGCCAACACAAAGAAAATTAGATTTTTCCAATTTTCTAATAAAAAAATGTTGGTCGGGATTGGAAATGTGCCCGGTTGGCGATAGGCTTGCCACCTATCACATTGTAGGACTTAGTGTCTTCGGCTAGTGGTGGGTGCCTTGGTTGTACCTCTGCCTACGTCTTCGGGGATATGGGCGTGAAGATACTTTTTTTCTTTTTTTTAATAAATGGTCTTGAATCCAAATCAAAAAAAATCTTAAAGTGTCAGCTTTAAACAACTACAAAGTAAATTGAAAATCACAAAATTAGTACACGTGACACACCTTGTTTTTTAATCATTCCAGCACTAGAGAGAACAATGGATCAGAGAGCACGTTGAATGTGGACAAATGAGTGGTAATTTGCGTCGCTTCGTATCGCTCGTTTCGAAGCAAATGTGAATATCAAATGAGTGTTTAAGCCGCCTATTTGGATCACTCCCGGCTGATGCCAATCATTTCAAAATGGATGCTTGTGGTACTCTGTCGATGACTGTTAATTACTCTATCGCTTGTGATTTATTTCCTTGAATTTTATATAAAATTTTAAATGAAATATTCTTCTTCTATTATAAATATGGCTTTTGATCGTTTTTCACGACTACTTTGCCAGTGTCAAGTAACAAGTTAGTTCATTCTTATACAGTCATTAGTGTACTATGTACAACGTCATGTTAGGTCAGAGTCTTGAGTAAAGCGGTGGCTTCGTTACTAAAGCTCATCTAGTGAGATAAAACGGTAGCGACGAAATAGATAACACACTATCTTCTTCATGATTATTCCATTTGTGAACTTTCACTGAACAAAATTAATCTAATTCCCACCCAAAATAAAGAACTTCACTCAATATAAGCACGAAATTCAATAATAATGACAAAATTACGACCTTCTTCATTCACGATGGCGTTAAAAAACTAAAAAAATGAAATGTTAAAGTAACTTAAAAAATAATCCACGTATTGATGGTCTTAAATACGATGAAGCGCCAGTTATCGAAGTAAACTTCTAAGGGCCACTTGCATTCCCGGGTTACATTTAATATTGAGTTAAACTGTAAAAATATAATGTGATTTAACCCTCGTTAGACGCTAAATCAGTGTTAAATACTTAACCAAGGAACGTGTCAGTGGCCCTAATAGATATTATTAAAATATTTTAGTACAGATTACAGAAATGTTAATGTTTGAAAGAAATCAATAGTTATGATTTTTTTAGCTGGCTGTAATAATTTTCGTAATCTTAGATATACTGACAACATTACTTAAGTTCAAAGTTTGTAATTCTTACTAGCATAGCCAACAGCATTGTCCTAACTAAACTATGAATTTTGTTTTTTTTTTCATAGAACTTTCTCCTATCAATAACTAACGCAACAAAAAAATAATTAGCAAAATTGATCCATCCTTTTAGGTGTTATTCGATGGAAAATGGAGATTCCTTTTTATGTAATACTAGCCGACGGGCAAACTTCGTATCGCTTGAAATTAACAGCTACTTACAGTTTGTATGGATTATAGCATTGGTTGTGCCGAGATCTCTGCGTTTTCTCGAGTTACTTCTCTTTATGAAAACCTTCATGTAACAATAAATTGCGATAGCACGACAAAAAAATGAATTAACAAAATTAATCCATCCATCCCGGTGTGATGTGATGACCAAGGGAAATGGAGGTTTAATATATAATTTTAGTAAACTGCAGTACCTAATTGCATAAAATAAAATTTAAATGAAAATTTGACACCTTGTATTAATTTTAGTTCAGTTTAGTTTATGTCGTAATTACCATTTATTGAAATTAACAATCATTTAACGTATTTGACGTAGACGTATACCATGCAATTATACACTTGAATAAAATGGACTCTAAGAACAGTGACGAATAGGTGAAATACGTAGGTAATATTATTTTTTGTACAGTTTAACAATTGCGTACTAACAATAATTTACTACTGATTATCAAGTTAGACGTTATTTACAGTTGTTTCGTAATTAAAAATTATATGTGTTTCGAGAGAAATGTTTAAGAAGACTAAACTCGTGGTTAAATATCAAAATCCCGTAAATCACAGACCTAATTCAAATAAAGATGTGAACGAGGCCATATTTGAAATTTTAAACAGATTCATGCATTTTGTTCAAACAAAGTTAAAACCGAATACATTTTAAGAAAATAGGGTTTTAATTCGTTAATATTTTCCAAAAAAGTAAATCCATCGTTATTTTCGTAACAGACTCAAATGGGTTCTCATTGACCAATCAGAACAAAGGATGGTGACAGTTTTTAAAAATCAATTTTAAATGATAATCTGTAACTACTTTATTATTTTATTGTATTGTCATGATATTTAACTCAGTATTACTAAAACTTACAACAAAACACAACCATAGCGTATTAACACTGTCAATATAAATAAAACGATTTTCCCGAATTTTACATATTACGGACTTGCAGGGTTTTGATTTTTAGCTACACAGCAAATTCTTGATTTAATGTTCCATAATTAACTCATCTCAACAAAGAAAAGCTTAAGCATTATAAGATAAAGATTGTCTGTAAAAGTTGTATCATCACAAGTTGATACGGCGCCTGATATTGTGCAGATTGAATTCGTTTGAAGCGAGCTGGAACTAAAGGGTGTTATTGTTATTCACCCCAGTGTAACATCCAGACCGCCCTCGCCTTAACCAGATACACTTGATTGTTTTCAGTCCGCGGATATGAAAGGAAAGCCGCCTCTTCGGATCGAGTTTGATGTCTGTATCGTAAAACATGAATCAATTTGTTCTTGGGCCTATAGATAAACTAGCACTCTACGTCATTGCTTCGCAGAAAATATGTTAAAATCGGAATTGTATTAAATTTCTAGAATATGATAGAAAAAGGCTTATGTTCATATTGACGACTAATTTAATGTTTTGCAAGTTTTATCTCGTTTCTTTAAACGATGGGTGGTAACTGGTAGCTGTCGTTAAATCTCACTTTTCACTCGAAACTGTAAGTCGTTTTTTGACTAACATGTTTCATAACAAAACTTTAATTGCTGTAAAACTGCTCAGGACTAAAACGTCAAGATATAAAGTCATGAACAGAATAGAAGAGAATAGAAAATATTTTTATTCACATTCACCTTATAGGAGGCATGTGTGACGAGTCTATACAACATTAAAAACTACCACTGGGTTTAAAATGTGGCCACACACTGAGAAGATCCGGCAAGAAACTCAGCGGGCTTGTCTTTTTTTCATTCTATACAAAGTCATTAGAAATACATCACACATTATTATTAATTAATTCCAAGGAGGAGCAATTAATCCCAAGCACTCTTATCATAGAGATATTCAGCAATGGTAACATTTTTAATACAATTTCACATTGACACATTTTTTTAATTTATTTAATGGCACGCATTTCGTATAATCGGGAAGTTTATTACAAAAGCGTATACATTGGCCTATGAAAGAATGGCTTTCTCTGTGGAGACGAGACAAATGCACACCAAGATTGTTTTTATTCCGCATATTAACAGGATGTGTATTACAATTTAAAAAATATTTAAATCACCTCCTTTTTTAAAGAAAGAACAGCTTCGTTGTAGATTGGAACTGAAGTAATGACCTAATGCTAACAATATTGTACAAATTGAGCTGCGGATTTACGTCCATACCTTGAAATATTTGATTCCTTTCTTACTAATTAAGCCAATGCTCATGAGTTACGTCCCATAACTAGACGTGTATTATGCATTATGTACTACTCTTGTGCTTATGAATTCCTGGTAGCTGATTAATATAGCGTTTACATTAGCCATAGTTTTTTTTTATGTAAAAACAAAATATCTTCGCGCTCTTATTCAAGAAAGATTAGGCAGAGGTACAATCGGGACAACCACTTTATATATAATTTTTTTTTTAAGCACTTTCCCGTGCTTAAAATAAATTTTTGTTTTAAATATAAATGTAGTAAAAATAAATGGTTGTCCTTGGGTTCAGGGTTAGGCTTAAACTATATAATTATTTATTTTTTCTGTTTTTATATATATTATGGTATATGGTAAAAAAAATACGCAGTCTTCACGAACGGCTACTGGAAAATGGCAACCCGCAACGAAAAAGACCGACTTTCAGCCGTACTGACATGCATAACCCCCTGCTCTAGACAAACTAGCTCGTATTTGCATTATGATGAATTATTCAGCCTGGCGACAATTTTCTATTGGCACCCAAAACTCCTTCCGATTGTTTTATGGACCATAAACAGAGGTATTAAAATTCGCTTGTTTCTGAAAGTTCACCGGTTTTGATATCACATCTTAAATAGATAGCACTAACACAACTCCAGTGAACGTAATTGATATTGCCAGTGGAAACCAAATCGAAAATAAAAGAGAAAATATCTTCCCGTAATAAATACTAGCGAAATCTCTGTAAGATATCGACAATACCTCTACGAAATACTTATACGTCATCTAAGATTTGTAGCCGATAAATTGTTTCTATCGTTGCTTTTTCCTCTATAGAGCTTCATCGTATTATTAAATTTTTCGTATCGTTGATCAAAGTTCAGACACGATGAACATTTTTTATAAATAAAAAAATATAAGCGACGGCTGGAAAGAAATGATACTATGTCTTACCTATTCTTGTCGCCATAATGTTAATGCCCAGAACTGCTGCTTCCTGGCTTGGTGTTAGGCTATCTGGAAAACTTTTTGAAGTGAAAACTTCTTTAGCGGCGTTGCGCACTTTTTTTGAAATGGGTAAAAACTTCTAAACTCGCTTATATATATTGTATTCTACCACATAAATGATAGTACTTTCATACTGATAAAGCAATTCTTGCAAAATTATTCCTTAACCATTCCAAAATATCAAAAATGAACAACGCTAATATTCAAGTTTTCCCTTATTCCGGCACTCCCGGAGTGCAACCCGTAGTTTTTCTGTTTTTTGTAGCATTTCAATCTGTACATAACTAGACAATCATTAGGAAAGTTAATGTTACAAAATCAAACCAAAAATAGATAAGTCGAATTTTAACAGTGATTATAGTGTAATTTAGCTTCCATTTTCTAAAAAAGTATTTACTAGTCTCTGGTAATATACGCAATGACAAGTAATCAAAAGTAATATTTGGAGCAAAGACTAAAAAACTATAAATAGGTACCTAATTATTATAACTAGCTGACCCAGCAAACTTCGTATCGCTTGACATTAATTATTAATGCTTCGAAAGTAGCGCAATCTGTCGGATCCGATATGAAACATTCCTTAAATAACAACTCCTTATTACTAAACAATTAATTAAAAAACATTTTCCAGGAGATCAAATTGTGAATCTAAACAATTCTCGAATTCTCTTGAACACACACAAAAAGTTTCATCAATATCGGTCCAGAAGAAGGAGTTCAGTGACAAACACACGAACACAAGAATTATATATAATATAAAGATATACACAATAATAATACAAGATAAATTATAATAAAAGCTGTATAGTGTAAACTGATTACGGATAGCTTAGCGAGAATAAACCAACAAGGGTCGAAAAATCGTGTAAGGGACATTGTTTACAGAAACACTTAGTAGAATCCCAGGTATAAATTTTATTTCGGAATTTACAGCTTTCCCTAAGCATCTTTTTAGTCTTCGATACCATTTCCTTTTTGTGAAATGATTTCCTTCCAAAATTTTGTACGTTTAGCAATACATGTATCAAACAATGTTTATTAGGTTTATATTTTAAAATACACACTATTAAATTATATAATACTAGCTGTGATGAATTTCATTTTTAGTCCATTATATTCATGTAAAAAACTATAATTGGTTATAACCCATTCTCAAATTCAAAAAACGTACCTCTTGGGAAGAAGTCATTTTTTTATCAAAAGCCTAAACAAAATACTTCATTACAACATTTATGTCGTTTAAGTTGGGATTCTAAAAAAACATTTTTTCCAGTCCGTTGTACGTTATTTTCGTGTAAACATTCCCTTAAAAATAGCACATGAAAACAAATTTTGCAATAAAAATTTAACAAGAACATGTTACGTTATGTGGAGGTAAAATATTGAAACCCTACTAGTATGTGGATAGGGATGAGATACAAATTTTACTTTTTATAGCGAACAAGCACGTTGCATTTGTATAAGTAAAATATGTTTCAAACAAAATAGGCAACTAAGATTGAAGCAAAGTACATTAAATTTTGTCGAACCAATACTGGCTGATTTTAAAACTAATTTTATTAAAAATATATTTCAGGTAATAAGTTAATACTTCTGTTTTATATAAGTATGTTTATATGTATAATTTAATAGCGGCCCGTCCCGGCTTCGCACGGTTATGAAATATACGTATAAACCTTCCTCTTCAATCGCTTTATCTATTAAAAAAATCGCATCAACATCCGATGCGTAGTTTTAAAGATTTAAGCACACAAAGGGACATAGGAACAGAGCAATCGACTTAGTTTTATACTATGTAGTGATTAAAGCATTGTATAGTGTGTACAGTTTAACATAATGTTATAAAGTAGTTAGTAGAGTTTATAATTATATGTGTGTCACCTACAAAAGGTGACTGGTGGAGAATGCCAATAGGCATTAGGTTCGCCTTTTGTACACACTAGTTTCTGTTTGGTGCCCAATAAAGTTACACAAATAAATTGATCTAATACAAGATTTTCATTATAGAATTGAGATAAGTCACAATCAAAAAGTCAATTGACATGCAAATCAATTTACAATTAATTTTATTCTCTGTATTAATCGCCTCTGCTGTCTAGCGGTTCAGATGTTGGACTTGACTACATTAGGTCACGGGTCCGAATCCTGCGTCGGGCAACAAAAAAAAATGGGTTTTTCCAGTTTTCTAATAAAAAAACGTTGCTCAGAATTGGATATGTGCCCGGATGGCGATAGGCTTGCCACCTATCACATTGTAAGACTTAGTATCTTCGGCTAGTTGTGGGTGCCTTGGTTGTGCCTCTGCCTACCGCTTCGGGGATATGGGCGTGAAGACACTTTTTTTTTTTAAATTATAGATTGTATTTTAATGTCAATAAATCAATAATTCATAATCATCACACGTAATTAATTCGTCCATACCTTTTGCAAAACTACTTGACAAAAATCAAAAAGGGAAAAATAAAGCCTTGCTTATAAAATGAATGTGTAAAAAAAATCGGTCGCCCAAGATTCTGACGACGCTTAGTTTAAGAACTTTTGGTAAATTATATCAATCGAAACAAGAAGATCGGCAACACTAGTTTTCAAATAATTATAATGTCATTTTTCTCTTTGATAGTTATTTAATGTCATATTAATCAACAGCACGTTTTTTTATGACATTGGAAGGCAAACAAGCAGATGGATTTCCTGATGGTAAGAAATTCACGCCACCTAGAGACACCAAAGGTGGTAATGGTGCGCTGCCAACCTGAGACCGGGATGTTAGACCTCGAGCAAAAGTAAGTTTCCGGCAACCTTACCCTTTAAACCGTAACACGTCATGACGTTATGGCGGCAGGAATAGGTAAGGCGATGGTACCATTCTGGGTGAGTCGCTGCGAAACTCTACCACCTAGTCAGATGTCACGGCGTTAGTGACGAAAAGCCTATGCTCGCCTTTTACGAGCTGCCTGGCAGGAAGGCAGATGGTCTATTCTGCAAAGGAACCCGGACCAACACGGGGAAAATTTAATTATAATTTACTTGTAAGTATAATTTGCTGTACTCTATTAAAATTCTGTGTTTTCAGCTAAAAAAATTGAAATTAGAAATTGAAATATGAACGAGGTAGCGAAATAAGTTCCCAGTTTAACATTTAATCTAGTTTTTAAAAGCAAGGGTTTTAACCCTCACTCTGACGAGTAAAAGAAAAACAAATTAAATACACAGTCAACATGGAATTGCGTCATAAAATAAAGTTAAAAGAATCCCATTCGATTGCATAAAGTTGTAAGGAAGACGCGCTAGGCGGCACTGCGACGCCCCGCGTACTCGAACTTTGACAGTGTATATGACCCGTGTAATGGCGCCTTAAACTAAATAAAGCTTTGCATTTGGCTCGGGAGCGCAGGCACGCCCCTCGCATTGTCTTACTGAGATTAGAACTTCCCAACTTTAACTGAATGTCCCAAAAATTAAGAAGTAATGTTAATAGGGTGATTTTCTATCCATTAACTGTTATGTTATCACTAATTTTATGCGCTTTGGAGGCAAAAAAGCAGACGCATTTCTGGATGATAAAAAATGCACCTCACACCAAATTTGGATACGGTAAAATGTTCCCAACTAATAATTCACTTGAATAATTTTATCTGCTACACTCCAAAACTGTAATACGATAGTGGCAAACACTGAATAAGTAAGGCTATTCTAAGCTCGATTAACATAAATTTTTATCGAGCTCATGAATAATAGATTCAAAACAAACCATTAACAATATCTATTATTTATTAATCAAATGAGTTTTGTTTGACCGTCTTGTTGGTTAAGCTAATGGAGCGTACACTCGTAGCGTCACCAAGCACCTGCAAAACTCAAAATTTTTTTTCAGTTCAATTTTCATTTTCAAACAGGAGCAAGCATTTCTGGGTCTGGATGTATGTATTAAATTTATCCTTTTAGTTATTTAAGTATTTCTATGTATGGGTATTGTTGACTAATATTTAAGAGTAACACAGGTATTTACTAGGTTAGTCTAGGCGTGAGTTTAATTACAAAGAAAACATTTATTTTTTAGTTACAATGAACTCTAAAAAAATTTTTAAGGTTTTAAGTGTGATTATGTAGAGTAAAAAAGTAATATTAACGTACCAAAATACAGCTTAATTAAAAAATGTCCACCTTTAGCTTTAACAAATGCTTTTAAACGGTCAGACAGTTCGTCAATGGATTTAGGAACGGTTTCCATTGGAAACTTGGTCACTGCTGCCCCCAAAGATTTTATCAGCGGCTCAATATTTGAATGATGCAGCAGGCCATGTCCTCTTACTCAAACCACAATTTATAGCCCAAATGCTTTAAGTCCAAACTAGCCGAAGGCCAATGAAAAGCATTATGAAGTCTGGAACATTTTGCTTAAGCCAAATTTGGGTACTGCGCGCCTTATGACTCGGGGCTGAATCCTGTGGAATATCCACACGTCGTTTTTGAAGAGGTGTTGTTGAAAAGTTTGACCACCGCTTCTAACACGGTATCTTGATACACTTTGGCTGAAGCTTTCACTCCTTTATCACAAAAATGGAGTTTACCCCACTAAACCGTGACATATGCTGGATAATATAATCGCAGAACTTTGGAAGCTTCTATAGAGCTGTGTGCATACACTCGATTATAGAAAAAAACATCGGTAACTTTTTTTCCTGTCCTTCGTCCGCTTATCGAAGTATCAGCTGTTTTGTTCTTCTGACTCTCTTTTGTTTTAGTGTCTGATTATATCTTGTTCTATGGTAAGCTCCTATATCTAAGTCTTGTTTGATAAACCGAGAAATTTTCCTCAGAGGGATTGTCATTTGTCTGGAAATTATTTTCTGCTTTCTTATGGGATTTTGGTGAATTCTGGCTTTGACTGCATTAAGGGCCTGGTTTGTGTGAATAGGTCATCAACAGACATGGTTTAAAGTATCTTCGGATAGTACGATTCACAAACATTCGGCTAATCCCTAGCTTTTTTAATATATCAAAAATGTAGGCTGGCTCCTTACCTACTTTGTACCGTGCAATTACTGCACTCCTATTTTCTTTAGTTCCCCATTCCATTTTCAAAACAAATAATTTTTAAACGAAAACGTACGTAATGGGTGGAAAAAAGTCTATTTTTTATCGTAGAAGCTAATGTTTGCAATCCAAATTTAAGTTTTTTTGAATTCATGTAAACAGCCAGTAACAAAATTTATGACTAAACTAGTTAATTCACTTTGGGGTAAGATTTAATTTTGTGTAATTTGTCCAGATACATTTTGACGTGACAACGTCTTAAATTAGGTTGTGGATCGGAGTCACTATTGAAAAAGTGTAACGCCCGCTCACGTCTGTTACGATGAGTCACCCAACGAGAGAGAGGCCCGCCTGACCGGTACAATGTTTTAGTAAACAAAATATATTTCTATAGTTAAAATTTGTGCATTTCTTATTTTCATTCAATTCCGTGTTCCTATTGTGCAATTTAATAATATTCATATCAATAAATATTCTACCGAGAAAAAGACGTTGTCACGTAAAATCTTCGCCCGTAAAACCGACTTTACAGGCAACCATTTTTTAAACTTTAAAATATTTTTTATTTATCCAGTTGGTAGAGTTTTGTAAAGCACCTCGCTTCTTACCCATTCTTGTTGCCACAACGTCCAATACTAGTCATTTCCAAACTATGCAGGAGGCTAAGGTGGCCAGGAGACTTCCACCCATGACTTAAAATAACTAAACAAATACCTAGAATTTTAATTAACGGTTATCTCTTAAAACGATGGTTGTCAAAGAGCTGTCTGCTTCTTTCCTATGTTAAGACATAAAAAATATCATTATCCGCGTTTCCCCGAAGCAGCAGGTAGAGGTACAATAATGATAATAATGAACCCACGATCAGCCGTATGTACTAAATACCACATTGTGATAGGTGAC
Organism: Calephelis virginiensis; assembly: GCA_002245475.1. Classification (NCBI taxonomy): domain Eukaryota; kingdom Metazoa; phylum Arthropoda; class Insecta; order Lepidoptera; family Riodinidae; genus Calephelis; species Calephelis virginiensis. The sequence continues at coordinate 217,756 of NJDC01000851.1, read as the reverse complement.
TATCGCCAACCGCAATTGTAATCCAATTGTTATTAATTATTTAATTTTCGATCCGGGCTCCTTTGCAGAAAAGACCATCTGCATTCCTGCCAGGCACCTTGTAAAAAGCGAGCATAGGCTTACCAGCACTAACACCGTGGCATCCTACTAGGTGGTAGAGTTTAGCAATGACTCGCCCGTATTGGTACCACTGCCTTACCTATTCCTGCCGCCATAACGTCATGACGTGTTACCGTTTGGAGGGTAAGGTAGCCGATAAACTTACTTTTGCTCGAGTCCTAACATCCAGGCCTCAGGTTGGCAACGCACCATTACCACCTTTAGTGTCTCTAGGCGGCGTGAATTTCTTACCAACAGGAAATCCGTCTGCTTGTTTGCCTTCCAATATCATAAAAAAATACTAAATCAAAATTACACAATAAATTATGACATTAAAAAATTGAAAAAAAAAAAATTAAGAAAGAAGTTAACAAATGAATAACCATTTGCGTTTCGTCTATCTTCGAAGCACACGAATGGAAGATGAAGCACTGCGGCACGATTGTGACTGATGTACCTGTCATCGCCGCCGGCAGGTGGAACCTGGTCCAGTCGCAAATGCAAATTCATACGAGAAATTGAGTAACCTCGCTTTTGGCTACGTTATTATGTAAATTGAAGGATATTGAATCAGTCGCTCGTTTAACGTTTACATTTTGAAAAACGAAAATCGCTCTCACAAAATAAATAAGATTATTGTTAGATTTTTTAATTGTTTTTGTTGGGTTTTATTAGAGCAGGATTTCTTAAAGTGGGATCCATGAACCTAATGCTTCAAAATGTGATGAAAAACGCTCGGTCCAGAACGGGAATTACTTATTAATTAATTACAGAGATAATAAATAAATAAATATCACTTACACAAATTGAATATAACCCTAAAGTAAGCAAATTATATGCTTGTGGTGTTAGTCAACGATACTAATACATAGAAATACTTATATAGATACCAGAATAAATTTAATAAACACCTAGACCCGGAAATACACA
>NJDC01000851.1:194200-209292 GCA_002245475.1 Calephelis virginiensis | reverse complement strand
ACTCGAATACTCTTTTAAGCTTTGCTAAGGCTTGGTTTAAGTCCAATCTTATAATCCATACCCATACAAAACCATAAAAAAAGACGGGTTGCACTCCGGGAGTGCCGGCACAAGTAAAAAGTTGAATATTAACGTTGTGCATTTTATATACTTTGGAATGGTTAGGGATTAATTTTGCATGAATTGCTTTAATCATTAGTATGAAAGTACTATCATTTATCTTCACGCCCATATCCCCGAAGCGGTAGGCAGAGGTACAACCAAGGCACCCACGACTAGCCGAAGACACTAAGTCCCACAATGTGATAGGTGGCAAGCCTATCGCCAACCGGGCACATTTCCAATGCCGTCCAACATTTTTTTTAAATTACAAAATTGGAAAAATCCAATTTTCTTTAGGTTGGTCGACCAGGGATTTGAACCCAGGACCTCATGCAGTCAAGTCTAACACCCGGACCGCTAGACCACACAGGCGATTTTGCAGATTTTTTTTAAGTCCTTCGTTCAAATTATGTCAATCATAATCGGTACAAAAAATTAAATTCAACCGAAAGTTTCTTTTATATTAGCATTGAACATTTTAATTTTATAATTTGTAAATTCCAGAATATGACACATAATAAAAGAAATTAACGGATAATGATAAGATAAAAACTTCAAGGAATTATAAACTAAAGACGTGTTTAAGGACTTAAATATCCTCTGAACTTAGTCAAGGAAATGGCTATTAACGAAGAGGGAAACGAGATAATAAGAAATTTTAAAAATAAATTGAAAATACAAGAAATGTTTTTTTAGTGCGGAAGTCGTGGCAGCATTTCCAAAATTTCTTATAAAGTCCCAGAAAGGGATAAATTAGCTTAAAAAAAGAAACCACCCAATCACATGCTATCACACATATAGGTTGAGGTTGTGTGATCCAAAGAGTATGTGAATACTATGTGTGACCAACATCTGCAACTTTTCTTACATTTCTCGGATTTTAATTTACGATTTCGATGTTTTTAAAATCTTGTTGTTTATATTATTTTTCGAAAATTGACTTCAGTCGAAGTCTGATTCTTTGTTATTATAACAAAAACAGATTTTATTTATTTATTTATTTAACACTTTATTGCACACAAAAATACACAAAATACATGAGAATTAAAAATGCACAAAAGGCGAGCTTATCTCTAACAAAAGAAAATTCTTCCAGCCAACCCAAAAAAATGAAGCTGTGAAATGTGAAAATAAAATGGAAGGCATCGTGTACAAAAAAATAATTAACTATAGCTATACTTAAGCTTTATTGGTTATACAAAGTATCTGGCCTGCTAGAGGAGTGTACCTGAACCCAATAGGATTAAAGCGGGCTCTTGTTCTTAGATGACGCCCAAATATTTGAAGGACGCAGAGGAAAATTTACAACTAGTGTTCACGACCTTCTAGAATATCGATTAAAATAAAATTAAATTAAAATTCAAGTCAAAATAAATTGAACAATATAGCAGATTTAAAAGGGATTACAATACATGATAAAAAGCAGTAGATACGGTTGTTTCCGACAAAGTTCAATTAAACTTTACCAAACATTACCTCTGTTCTCGGAGGTAACAATGTAACACTGCTTGTATCGCTCTGGGTCGCGACAAGAGTTTTCTTTTTTTATATTTAAAAAAACGTATCTTCACGCCCAGTTCCCCGAAGAGGTAGGCAGAGGTACAACCCGGGCACCCACGACTAGCCGAAGATACTAAGTCCCACAATGTGATAGATGGCAAGCCTATCGCCAACCGGGCACAAATCCTATCACGAGTAACATTTTTTTATTAGAAAATTGGAAAAACCCAATTTTCTTTTTGTTGCCCGACCCGGCATTCGAACCCGGGACCTCATGCAGTCAAGTCCAACAAATGAACCGCTAGACTACAGAGGCACTTTTTATATCTAATGTTAACAAATCTAATAAACTCTTTTTACTCTCTAAAACAAAAACATTGTGACCAAGATTCGTAAATAGTATTTACTGTTCTCGCGAGGACAAATCAAACTTTAACAATAATTTCGTAACATACAACGATAACAATGTAACATACTTTATTCCGCAGCGAAAAAGACATGTTCGCATGCAAAGCATTACTTTTTGAGAATACACGTACACTTTTTGAGAATAAGCATACTGAGGCTAATCGTAGGTGACCTAGTTATACCTCTGCCTATCATTTTTTGTGACTTATTTCAATAGCGACGGATTGACTGAAAGAATAATAAAAAAACTGCTTTTATTGTTTGAAAAATATTACAATTAGCGTGAACATGTCAATGTGAATTTCTTAGATTTACTAGCTATTAACTGATTTCGCAAACTCGGTCTTAAATTATTTAAATTTCCCCCGTGTTGGTCTGGGCTCCTTTGCAAATTAGACCATCTACCTTCCTGCCGGGAAGCTCGTAAGAGGCGAGCATAGGCTTACCGTCAATAGCACCGTGACGTCCTACTAGGTGGTATATTTTCGCAGCAACTCGCCTGGATTGGAACCACTTACCTATTCCTGCCGCCATAACCTCAGTGCTTTCCGTTGGAGTCGGGTTTGGAGGTAAGGTAGCCGGTAAACTTACTTTTTCTTGAGGCCTAACATCCCGGCCTCAGGTTGGAAGCCCACCATTACAATCTTTGGTGGCTCTAGGCGGCGCGAATTTCTTACCATCAGGAAATCCGTCAGCTTGTTTGCCTTCCAATATAAAAAAAATCAGTCATGTCAACATAATAAAGCTGAAGCTTCTTTACCTAAGGTCATCGAGCTCAGCAAATGAGATTTGGGCGGAAGCTAGAAACCACACGATACAGAATACTGGACACTCCATTTATCCACTTTGAAATTATACAAAATGATACCGAAATTGTCTAATTTTACTCAACTTTCGTTATATTTATTTAGTTTTCTATAAACATAATACTATACAATAACTCTTTATTGTTCACCAATACAGAGAACTTGTAAATGCATTAAAAAAACTTAAACTATAAGATACAAAAGTTGCAACCTTCTTGGTAATGAAAAAAACAATTGGCGGGAAATTGTTTTTTTGTCACTCATCAAAGTTCTACGTACGCAACGAAAATGGAATTTAGTCGAAAAGATTTAGTGCGATGATTTTTTATGATTTTAAAAGTTCTCTTTCTCCGCAAGACTGAGCGCTCGTCTTCAAAATTCTTTTGAGAGAGAAGCACCTTGTTTGAGCACCGTGTGGCGATGGTTTGCTGAATTTGAGAGAGGTCGAATTTCTTTACATGACGAATTTCGTAAAGTGCCGTCAACGAAAATAATGTGGCTACTGTTAAACGGATAACTAAAGAAATCCCCTAGATTACCTATGACACAATTCGAGGACTATTGGGGATTGGTATGAGCCAAATTCAGAAAATTTCACACGAAGAATAGAAAGTTTGGAAACTTTGTTATCGTTGGATCTCTCATGCACTGACAGCGGAGCTATGTGAGCACTGTACAATTCCACTTGAAGATCAAAAGAGTGTTAATGCCGAGTGGTATTCTACCATTTGTTTACCCAGAAAAAGTTCGCTAAAGAAGACCTAAAAGCCGCATTCTCCTACACCATGATAACGCTTCCTTTTACACAGCCAACGAAACAAAGTCATTTTTAGCTTCTGAAAAAGTACATGTCATCACTCATCCTGCGCATAGCCCCGACCTAGCACCCTGTGATTTCTGTATTTTTCCCAAAATCAAAGATTTGATGAGAGGCTTCAGTTTTTTACCAACTCCTAAGAGGCAGTGATAGCGTTCAATCAGCATGTGGAAAACATGCCTTCAGATCTGTGGTCCTCCTGTTTTAAAAAATGGTTCGATCGAATGAAAACTGCTTAAAATGTATAGGAGGTTATTTGAAAAGCAATAAACATAATATTTTCGTCATAACATGTTGTTTTTTTTTTAATTTAGGCTTAACTTATAGTGTGACCTACGTGCATTAATATACTTACAATAGGATTTCCTTAATCACGTCGGCTTTCCATCCGTTCATGTGATGACATACTTCGAAGAACCCTCTTTTTGTTACGAGTTAAAAATAATCAAAATACATCGAGTTTAATTAGATAGGTCATGTAATCTAGAAGACTCAAAGGGTTACAATAAAGGGCAAATAGTAGCACAGTTGGTTCCGGTGGAGCTCAATCAAACTTTAGCAATCATCACGTCTCTATTCTCGGGGGCGGCCATATAACAGGGATTGGATCGCCGCGGATCACGTTAACAGCCTCCTTATTTTATGTCTAATGATAACAAATCCGATAAACTCCCGGGTTGTTGTCCGCACATCAATTGTTGTCTTAATACCATTTATTTCCACTCTGTAAATAAATTGTGTTGTAAAGTGGGGTCGGCGTATCATGTGTATTGTTCAAGTTTGTGTTGTTAGGTTAGTTTGAATGCTGGTTTTTTTGGATGGTCACGATTTTGATCTAATTTATAATTCACTAGCTGTCCCGGCGAACTTCGTTCCACCGATTCAGTGTGGGTAATAATGAAGTACCATTTTACCCATTTTCCCTGCAATTTTCCCGGTTTTTCTCTTCATAAAAACCTTCTCATGATGATAACTAACACAACAAAAAAGAATAAGCCAAATCGGTCCAGTAGTTCGGAAGTTATGCGCTTACCAACACATTTAGCAATTAATTTTTATATCATACATATCATAGATTCACCGGAACACGTCATGACGTTATAGCGGCAGGAATAGGTAAGGCGGTGGTACCAATCCGGACGAGTCGCTGCCAAACTCTACCACCTAGTCGGATGTCACGGTGTTAGTGTTGGTAAGCCTATGCTCGCCTTTTACGAGCTGTCTGGCAAGGAAGGCTGATGGTCTATTCTACAAAGGAGCCCGGACCAACACGGGGAAAAATTCAATTTTGACATTTATTACATGTATAGCTGTTTGTACCCGAATTCGTCTGCTTAGAATAATTGCGTTTTCCATATAAACTTTTACAAAGACTCATCCCTTATTATAGTCCTGTTGGGTTGATTTTTAAAAATAATAGACTATGTTTAAACTCGAGTATGTTGCAATATGTATATAAAAATTCGGTTAAGCCGTGAAAGAGCCGCAGACAGATAAATAATCTTTCGGATTTCTAATATATCCCCTTACTAATATAAGTAACGAACGCGTCAATTGATCTGTGATCTTGTGTAACTTTTTTTTTTTTTTTAGCAAAAGTGCAAAAACAAGTTGTGTTGTTAGTTGTGTTGGTTATTGAAATTGGGTTCTTATGAAAAGAAAAACCAGGGAAATGGTAAAACAATGCTTTAATTCATACAATTTGTTAGCACTCTGTTAATAGATATCAAGAACTAGCTGCCTGCCCTCGCTTCGCTTCGGTTATTCAAGAATAAAATCCTACTAATATTATAAATGCGAAAGTTTGTGAGTATGTCCGGGGGAATGGGGGAATGCAGTAAGCGCGCATGTCTTAACTACGCTTCAAAGATATTTATTTTTGCGCCCGGAGATTTTAACTTTTTGATAACTCATTAGTTGTTAATTTTTTTCTGATAGTGTAAAAGGCAATTTTGAAATTTCTAAATTACACGCGTAACGTATCTAGCTGATTTATTTGATTAAAGGTTAATAAATACTGTATTGTTAAAAATATGTTCTAAAGTAACCCTTCATTTTATTGTTTTAAGTAAACCTAAAAAACGGTTATTGTGGGTTATTCTTTAAAGATAGACATATACCACCGCTTACTTTTTTTGAGAAAAATTCCACCATACATTGTTTTGTTAAAACGTTAAAGGTTTTGGCAGCGTTTTCGAGGAAAGCTCCCGATCGGCTTATTTTTTGGCGACATATTGAACTAATATTGTTGTAATATCGTTGGTTTGTACAAAACATAAACTTACTATACACTAAAACCTTCCTCAATAATTGTTCTATCTATTGTTGGAAACCGAATGAAAATCCGTTCAGTACTTTTCGAGTAAATCGCGAACAGACAGACAGACGCGGTGGGGGACTTTGTTTTATAATTGATATTGATTGATACGAAGTTCGCGGGGTCGGCTAGTGTTATATATATACCGAATGTCATCTGTGTATATACAGCAATGAGATCTGTATTTCAGTACATTATTTTAACTAGATGCTTAATCACTTTTCGAACGAACGAAAACGAAACGAACGAAAGCCATAATGACTTTTCTTATAAATGATCTAATCTGTTTTGTGGAATATTCTTTTTAAGTTTTTTCTTTTTAAGTAATTTTTAAGTTATATAATACATTTGATAAAGTAAAAAGTATCCCCGAAGAGGTGGACATAGGCACAACCAGGGCGCCCATGACTAGCCTATCACCAACCGAGCACATATCCAATCCTGGGCAACGTTGTTTATATTAGAAAATTGAAAATGAACAATTTATATTTTTTAACCCGGGGATCGAGTCCGGGATCTCAAGAAGTCAAGTCCGACGCCGAAACGTTAGACCACATAGGCGATATGAGAACACATTCGATACTTACTTAAATTAAGTACTCGTCAATCCGAAACAGCGAATGCTTTTTACTAGGCGTACAGAGTGAAGACTACACGTAGAAAAAGTATATACGAGCGAGTTTTACCGCAGTCATTGAATTACGTTTGAATGATAGTTTAGAAACTATATGCTTAGAAATGTCAGTCACCACCTTACACGTTGGGTTCTTCTTCTTCTTTTATAAATATGGCTTTCAATCTTTTTTCACGACTTATTTAGCCAATATCAGGTACGGGACTACCACGCAGCAAGTATTTTACTTTATCTGAAGATATTGAGCTACTTAAAAGAAAACACACACAATATATATGCCAGCACCCAACTTTACAAAAGACAGACACATATATGGGTTAACATAATTTTTTTTATAATTTAATTTTGTTAGATTTTATATATCTACATAACAACTTCAAAATATTGCGGTTACTTGATAGTATTTGTATGAAAAGGGTTATGAATGTGAAGAAAGCAAGACAGGTTTGTCAGGATCGTGAGGTCTGGCACTCGATTCTCTCTGCCTACCCCGTAAGGGACTTGGCGTGAAGATATGTATGTATGTACTTGATAGTAGTAAAGGCTTATAGTTAAGAGATTTAGGACAATCATTTGGAAGGATATCATATAGGGATGTAGGGAATTTTGAGCAAATAAATAAAATTCGATCAACTGTACCTTCCTCCTGTCCACACTCGCGGATAGAAGAATCTCGAACATGTATTTTATGAAGAAAAACTGATGTATAAACTTGACCAATCCTTAGTCTACTGACAACAGATGTTGAAGTTTTATTCATGGATCGAATCTGATAAAACCATCGTTTTTCCTGAATGCAAGGCTGAATAATTACATAACGATTCCCTTTTATTAGGCTAATAAACACGTTGGGTTATCCGTCAATCAATTCAAGGATTGGTGATACTGACATCAAAACATATCGCGTAATGGCCTGATTTTAGATACTCGTAGCTTTGACTAGTAACAAAAAATATTTTAACAAGTACAATATGAAGATATTGTATCTTCTGGCTCTAGCATTTGAACATTTATTGATTAGATATAAAATACGCGTACGTCAAACTGAAATATTCGCTATAGCAGACATTTTTAATTTCCGGCAGCCCGGGCGCTTCCGTCGCGAAAAAGTGTTAATTGAATGTGCACACTTTTGAAGATCTAAAATGATATTCACTTTCAAACACTTTTGAAATAATTAAATGTTATTTCAAAGTAGTCAACACCTTTTTCACCCACGTGACACTGAGCAATCACTTTCTTCAGCGGAAATATATCATAGTAGGGGAGCCCGCGATGCGAAATGTGTAGTAACTCCAGCGTAATTGGGACCCATTGCACTTTGTCGATTAAATAGTGGAGAGTAAAAAAGGTCATGTAAGGTTTTTTTTAGCGGTGCGTTAAGTGTCTAGAAGCTAAAATAGCAATTTTAGTCACTTGATCATAGCCGAACTCATCAAATATTAATAATATATATCCCTAATGTGCCTCCGATGACAGAAATATGTCAATCAGACAGATTGCTGTAATAGACAATTAACACATACGACTTGGTTTTTGAAAGTTTCTGAACCTCCTACTCCCGTACGTCTTGTTCAAATCATCAGAAAATTCAAACATAGACTTATTGGCATGTAATAAGCCCGCCGTACTTTAATCTGACACGCTCGAGTATATTTTCAAGCCAAAAAAAATTAGACAGACAACCCTACATGCGCGTCTCTATGTAGAGATTTGATACATAATGGAGGTGTTCAACAATGGTACAGGGTATCTCCCATACCTTAATCTGACGCGCCTGAGTTAGTCCAAAAATCCCCTCTTGGGCTCCCCTACTATCATCTGCGGGTCTGTTCAGTATCTTTTTAGTGATGATCACTGGGTAAAGTGTACTTTTAGTCAAATAGCTGTCAAATGACGTATTTTATATTTGCTATCTCCAGTGACTGAAAGAAATACAATAGAGATAGCAATTATAAAACACGTCATTTAACAGCTACTTGATGTACACTTCCGTAAAAAGATTTTTACAATCCAATTTTGCGTAATTGATTAAGTTGTACTCGACAAATATTTCTTCTTCTTTTTTATAAATATGGCTTTCAATCGTTTTTCACGACTTATTTAGCAAGTGTCAGGTTAGTTCATTCTTATACAGTCATAAGTCACTATGCACAAGGTCATGTCAGGTTAGGGTCTTGAGTAAAACTGTGGCTTCGTTACTCAAGCTCATCTAGTGAGATTTGACGGCAGCGAGGAAATACATGATACACTAATTTCTTCAAGATTATTTCATTTGTGCACTTTCACTGAACAAAATAATCGATGAGGACTGACGTAATCGCTTTAGCGACATAAGTCCCCCTAAAAAAAAGATAAAAAAAAGATTAATCTAATTCCCACCTAAATTAACTAATTTCACTCAAAATAAACACGAAATTCAATAATAATGAAACAATTACGACCATCTTCATTCACGATGGCGCCAAAACTCCCGTCAAATACTCGTATTAAAATACTTATTCACTTAGATACTTATTCATTAGACAAGTGTATTACAGTAACGCCCAGTTTAGTTTCAGAGTTAATCCTGATTAGTAATTATGCATCTTGGCTTGAATTTTTTATATGGCATAATTTATTGAAGTTACTGAAACAAGCAATTATGCCTTTAACAGATTAAAAAAATGAAATCTAATTTAACTAAATGTCAGGTACAAACTAACTTGTTTAAACTTAATTAAGCTTTCAATTAATTTATATATTTTGTTCAACAAGGTTTCAAGGATAAAGCTTTGTGACCGAATACTAATTAATATCTTAAGATTGGTACAGAACAAGTTTTCATTTAAAATTTTTAAGCTTATTCACGTATTAATCATTAATATTTGAGAGTATCTAATATTTTCAGAATCAAGTGTTTTGTTTTAATACTTTCATATACATTTTTTATGATTTTTAAAACTCGAACTTTAACTTTTCAATAAGCTTGACGAAAGCTTTTTTAATTAAAAGCAAATTTAAGATCTTTTCAATAGCTTCAAAGTGTATCGATTGCAAAACAAATTAAAAATGGAGCTTGTTTTGCGAAAACGACTAACCCACAGCTAGCCAAAAAAAAATTTTATCTGTTTAAAAGCTTCCAATTTTTACTTAGTAGGTATGTTTCATTTTTGCAACATAATAAAATAAAAATAATGAACTGAACAAACTTTACATGGAATTTAATTAATTTAATTATGAATTATTTCCATTCCACTATTTCAAAAGTCATATTTTGTGGGAATAAATTACGTGGTCATAATATTTCCTCTGTTAATGTTATTAAATCCACGTAGAAAAATGGTACTTCATTGGTTATATAGGTTGGTACTATGTAGTCTCCGAAACTGCTTTTATAATTCTGAAAACAGTTTGGTTTTACTACCACAATTATCATATTTGTATAATTTGAACAAAAAATATCTGTTTTGAAAATTATAACTGTACTGATCATAAATTTGCAGTTAAGACTCGAAACTGGTAGGGCAAACTAATAAATTTATCTTTAACCCAGTTGAAAAAACGAGGAGGTTCTCAATTTGGCCGGTATATTTTTATATGTGTACACTGATTTCTCCGAGGTTTTTGAACCGATTTACGTATTTTTTTTTGTTTGATGTGAAATAGTTTCGAATAGGTCCCATAAAAATTTTATTCAGATAGGCCCATTAGTTTTTATTTTATGAGTATTTTTCATCTACTTTCACTTATCCCGATGTTTATTTTTATTAAATTAAATCATATCAGCAATAAACTAAAAATAATTAAATAAAAATAACTACGTTAATAAAAATCGACTTCAAAACTAAAAAGTAAAAAATAATTAATATTTAATCCTATTAATATTATAAATGCGAAAGTTTGTAAGTATGGATGTATGGATGTTTGTTACTCTTTCACGCTCGAATGGCTGAACGGATTTGTCTGAAATTTGGAAGACAGATAGATTGTGACCTGGATTAACATATAGGCTATTTTTCATCCCGATCGCACACCGGGTTTCTGTGAAAACGCGGGCGAAGCCGCAGGTAGCAGCTAGTATTTAATGTTCTTTTTATAATTAATAATAAAGATTTAATATTAATATATACTGCTTTTTATTTAAGATATATGTGCTATTTACTAACAGGATTGAAGTCAGTGTCAAGCCAATGTAACGCTTACTTATAATATAATTATACTAGTTTAAAGCTTGGGACCGACTACAAACCTATCAGTAAATAGCACATATAAATAATAGGCAGTATACAATTAACATTAAATCTTTATTCTTTTTTACTTTTTAGTTTTGAAGTCGGTTTTTATTACCTCTTCCTCTTCGGGGATATAGGAGTGGAGATACTTTTTTTTAAGTTATTTTTATTAATCTAAAGTTATAAAGAACTTCTTTCGAACCGATGACGATCTATGAAGTTAATTCATATTCTCCGTCAGTAACAGGGTTAAAATTAATGAAACAAGGAGACCTTGATTGAATTATTCATGGGTTTGGTAAATAAATTGATTCCACAATCAAAGTTACTTTGAAGTGTTCTCGTAATTACCATTGAAATTTGACAGCGCACCAAACGAGCCACTACAGTGTTACTTGAAAACTTGTTAAGTCTTCATCAAGGGTTGTTTATGATTTGATTTCCTTATTAATAGAGAAACCAATATATATTTGAGATAATCTTTACATAGATAATCTTTTTTTATTTACATAGATAAACAAGTATCTTCACGCCCATATCCCCGAAAAGGTAGGCAGAGGCACAACCAGGGTACCCACGACTAGCCAAAGATACTAAGTCCCATAATGTGATAGGTGGCAAGCCTATCGCCAACCGGGCACATATCCTATCCCGAGCAACTTTTTTTTTTATTAGAAAATTGGAAAAATCCAATCTTCTTTTTGTTGCCCGACCCGGGATTCGAACCCGGGACCTCATGCAGTCAAGTCCAACAACTGAACCGCTAGACCACAGAGGCGCCCTACATACATACACAGAGGCGACTACATAGATAAAGTATACCTTATATGTATTATCTTTTTTATGACGTTGAAAGACGGTGAAGGGGGACTCCTGATAGTGAATATGTTCGTAAAGAAATAAAATAGCTGACTGACTCATCTATTAACGTTAAGCAAAACCATGTGTTGGATTTCGTTAATTTGGCACACAGTAAGTATGAAATTTGACAAAAGTAGTTAGGCACATTGGGAAACAAGTGACAGATGCATCCTCTAAGAAATGTTTTGATTTAAACGTTTTTTAAGGTTTAATACCCAAGAATTAGTAACGAAATAGAGAATGGCAGATTGTACGAAATCTTTGTCAATTATGAATTTTGGTTAGATATGAATTGAAAATTGTTTGGGGATTTGAAATAGGAGTTCGAATGTCATGTTATACTAGAGAAATACCAACAAAATCGTATTTATAACCAATGAAAATTTATTTTAGTAATAATGTGAATGTATTCAAGAAAATTAACAGAATCACTTTAAATTATACTAATAGCGCTTTGACAATTCAGCATTCAAACGCTGGAGGACTTAAATAAAAAAAAGTAAACAAGAAAATAAAGTCAATGTTTCCAAAACGTATCACATTACAAGTATTAAATTATTTTTATTTAGAAAAAACCTACCTTTAATGTAGCTAAGAACTATCTTCATCACGTCAGCATTCAATAGTAAACCCTAGTGGTTTTAAGCAATGCCTTATATGTATACGTATAATAATAAATGTAAATTTTTGGTAATAAAGAGAAGAATAGGTAAAAAGAATAGAATAGAAATTCCAACAAAAAACTGTTCTTTGAAATCAGAGTCCATTCATTTACGGGTTAGAATGGCACTGACATATATACACACATACACACACACAGACACGTCGAACGTATAATACTCTCCGTTTTCCGTTGTGAGTTAAAAATATTCTAAGAATAATATCAATATTACCCTCTGCGCGAAGCATAAACACCAAAAGTATATTTGTATGAATAATGGAGTTTGTCCAAGTCGAGATGGTGTCTAGATATCACAAGTCAAGAGATACACTTTGCTGTGCAAGGAAAATAGAAACCAAAAAAATATGCATTATCTGTAAAAGGCTACTTTAGCTTTCAACTATATTGCACACCAGTTTTCTGATGTCTGTCTAAAAGCTTAGTGTTCTTATGTTATGCAAAAGATTTTAAAATATGTTTACGCTTAGAAGATCTCTAAACTGAAATAACGCGACCCTACTACGTAATTAGATTGTATTAGGTATATATAGAAATATATACCTCTTATGTATATAAATAAATAAATATCCCTGGACAAGTCACAGGAATTGAATCTAACCTAAATAAGCAAATTATATGCTTGTGTTATGGGTGTTAGTCAACTATAATAAACACTCAGAACCGGAAATGCAGACATCTAAATGTTCATCACACAAATGCCTGCCCCCGTTGGGAATCGAACCCGAGCCTCGCGGTTGGTCGATGTAGGTAGGCGTGTACGTTAGTCACTCGAATAGGTATACATAAAGCAATTTATCTGTGTTGAATGTATTTTTTTTGTTGATTACAATACAAATAAAATATTAAGGAACTAAAAAGACTAATTATAAAATATAACACGAATGTCATTATTGAGTTATAAAACAGGAACAGAATACAAAAAAAAAAATACTAATATATTTTTACCGATTGATACATTGCCGACAAAAGGAATGCGAACACGAGATTTATAAGGCGCCAAATACGAGATTGCTGCTATTTGGGAAAAAAGAAAGCATAAGTCAAGTGAAACACAAGCGTGTTCCGCATGGTTTCCATTCTACGATTTCTTATAAGAGTAAGAGAGAGAGAGAGAGAGAGAGTAAGAGAGTATTTCTTGTAAGAGTTTACTTAGTTTTAGAGTTTACTTAGTAATTTTGCTTCTTAATGTTAGCCCTCGTTGACTTGGTGTATTGCTAGGTCTACATTATAAAAAAGTGCAAAAAATAACAGTGATCAAACTTTTACCTACGTTACTATGTTTATTGCTGTAGAGATTGAGATGGACTGGTATTTATTAATTTATAAGTCCTACAAAAAGTAATTAACATTTTGTAATATAACTTAACATAATTCTTGTTAAAATGTTCTTATACAAAAGCTGACACTTATTTGTCGTCCTTATTTCGAACAATCTTTAAACTGCTGCCGATTTTTTGATTTAACTATCAGTAATAACTGTAGTTCTATTAATATGACAAATGCGAAGGTTTGTATGTTTGTTTGTTATGTCTTTACGCAAAAACTGCTGAACCGATTTTCTTGAAATTTGGTGCGTACGTAGTTGGATTAACACATAGGATAGTTTTTATCCCGAAAAAATGTTCCTGTGGGACCATTAACCACGCGGGCAACAGCTAGTAGTATTTAAGTCCGCACCTTTGCTGACAAATAATGCTTGCAATTTTGTTCACACGAAAACTATTTTAATAGTAACAAACTAACGAATAAAAAATAGACACAATAAAAAAATGGTATGGGCAACAACCAAATAACTTACTCCAGTTACTTTTTACAAAAAAAATTAAACGCACAGATATTTGTACAGTTCTGTGGTATTCAAAAAATACTGTAATATTATTTCTTTTTTAATATTTCAAAGTGATATTTACTTAAAATTTCACTAACAGGTTTATACTATTAGAAAGTAATTTCCGCCGGCTCTATATTCCCCTTTTAGAGAAGAACAGATTTTTGTCACTTTTTTTACGAGGGAAACACGTGGAGTTTTTATTTTACCTCATTTTAAACAATATTATTTGGTTAATTTTTGTAAAATATTAAAATTTTCACTGCGGAACCCTACAAAAGACAAAGGTGATTCAAGACAACTTATTGCCAGAGTCGAGATATATTTGACTCTCATATTCTCATATGAAAGAGACTACTTTAAAAATACGCTAAGTAACGGAAGATTTATTTTTAGCTATCCTACACACTAGCTTTTGCAAACGGATTTTTAACGCTAAAAATCTTTACAGAGTGCAATTTTACGAGGAGCTACTTTAAGCTCAACTAAAATGTCGTTGTTTCATATAATATACCTAAGTAAGTATCTTCACTCTTGTATCCTCGAAAAGGTAAGCAGAGGTACAACTAGGGTATCCACGTTTAGTCGTAGGTACTACTTAGTCCCACAATGTGATAGATGGCAAACCTATCTCCGCTTTCTAACTGGTGATAATAGTTAATAATAATTTCAGTTTTTCGGAAACATTTTCAGAAATATATTCTGAAGCCCTTGCTCAGGCCCGACTGGAGACAGGTTTTTTTTAAAGAGATTTTCAGTTATTTTGCAAGGAAACTTATTTAGAAATATTGTTCCCATCGAATATACTGATACAACTCTTTAAATTATGTGTAATTGTTTTATAATCGCATGTGACATCTCTGAGTATTAAACAACAAAATCCAAATAGTTAATAATTATCATAACACTAGGCTAGGCTAGGA